>MU227243.1:358952-402165 GCA_018584345.1 Thuja plicata
TTTCAAATATTTCCTTTTGTAAGATGAGCCCATATAGGAAATATCAACTCTCATCAAACTTTGAAGTTGTTTGTGGAGGACACGCTGCAGGAGATCATAATGTTATTCATGCTAGCCATGTCAACGAACTTCATATAGAGTGACAACCTAGAGTGGATGATCACCATTTTGTCACTCTCCACTAAGGATGGTTCAAATGGAAATGTAACATTGGTTATTATTCCACCCACAATGTACAATTCTCACTCTTATATTGTTGAAAAATACTCATGCCTTCTTGTTAAATGCCTTGAATGCTCCAAGAGAGGTGACACTATATAATTGATCCTTTCTTTATAGAAATAAACACCCTTCCTTGAATTCATGCTTCTTTGTTATTGCTTGATCACGATAATAACAAATTAATATATCTTTTTAATGAAAGTCATTTTCAGAAATTTCACATAGACCCGTACATATTTTGTGATAACTTTTGCATCCAAGACTTTCTCTCTAATCACTTTGGTGAGATTCTTTGAAATTATGATTTCACCAACATATCTGAAATTTAGAAAAATCCAATAGTGCATTTGGGAGATATGGTCCTTTTACCGAGACTGTATTTTCTAAGACAGTCACACATTCACCATCAACAAACTACTCTCTGACATTTGCAGATTGGCTCTGATACCATGTTACGTTTTAGGATAGTTGCAAATGTAATAGCACTCTATTTTGTATGTATTTTCCAAATGCAACAATCTCTCTTTCATTTATATTAGGAATGAGGCTAGGAGAGACATGTCCCTTCATGGGACATGTCTATTCATTATTATTTACACGAAAGGACATGCCTCTTCCTATTAATCATAATTTAATCAATCTTATAATGTTTCATCAATCAATTATTAATTAAGAATAATATAATAATATAATATTGAATATTAAATTTCATATGATTAATAATAATATAACATATATAATATATTATTATTAATCAACATGTATTATATATATTCTAATGATCATACAACTGAAGCTACAAACATTAACATTAAGGACCTATATATAGATCAAATTTGTAAAAGTAAGAGAGAGATTAAATATATTGAAAATCAGACTTTCTAGATTTATGTCTGTGTCTTCAAGCTTTTAAGATTTTTATGTACTAAAGCAGGACCATATCAATAAAATACAATGCCATTTTACTCTATTTTTATTGTTGTCTCTTTATTTGTTGTGTATGCTTTTTTATGTTTAAATTTGTAAGGAATTTTTAAGCATTTTAGCTACAAGGTAGCTATCTAGTTACTTGCAAGTTTCTTTCAAGGAAAGAACTAAGTTTTATGAGTAGTTTCAAGGAGCATAACAATAGTTAAGGATTTGATACAATATTATAGAGGTGACAAGATAATTTGTAAGGCATTTTATCTGAATTGCATGTAAGTTGTAAGGCAGCTTACAACATTTGTTTTTTGTGTATTTCTGTGAACTTCAAATTATTGACTCCATAAGCCCAAAGGATAGGCATTGGTCTAGGAATTGATTTGATAATCTGTCATCATCCAAATATTCAAATACTATTCAAACAAATCATTTTTAGAGTATTTTGTGTAGAATCAATTGTACTCCTAAGTGATTACATTTGAAGTTTGTTGATTTATTAAAGAGTAAATCAATAGGTTATTCCTCCTAGATTCACAAGAATTGCAAAAGGAAAGAAGAATGAAATTCCCTATTATGCTACTATCTATTGTCATTAAGATATTCATTTGGATTGTCAAGCTTGTTCTCAGGATAGTTATAGTTATATGCATTGTTATATACATGTCCATCTAAAAATAGAGAATTCAAAACATAAGTAAAATCCACTCTAAAGATACTATCAAGTCAGTAATCAGCCATAGGTAAGACCTGCTTGAGTTAGTGGATCTCAAAAAAGGAGGTGATAATAGGTATCTCCAGTGTTATCAAAATACCTCATCAATTAGTGTTTTCTCTTTCTTGAGTCAGAGTATCAAAAGCATTGGGAGTCATAGAGTTGTTCAAATATTCAAGCATCTTTAGAGGCGCTGCAAGAAAAAACCCTAACAGGGTCGAGGCTCGTTGTTGAAATTTCTTCCTCTGGCATTGTTGTTTCGTTGGCTGGAGAAAATATTCCCTCTTTGGGAATTGGTGTTGTGCAGTGCAAAGGACCCCGCCTTCAATTGACCCATGTCCACAGTCAGTGTGGACAAAATTTCCCGGAGGGATTCAACCTCAGCGGTCAACTGGGTATTTGTGTCACAGTGTGACGGTTGTTTTTTTTGGTTTTGTGGGAAAGCGACAACACTCGATAGAGTTGAGGGCGGAAATCCTCTAGCCATGAACAATTGGAAGAAAGGTACTCTAGACAGTTGTGTTTGTAGTTGTTGCATTTGCTACTGCTAGTTCTAGGGAAAAGATTCTAGACCCGGTGTTATCTGGGCTTGAGATGGATACACGTACCAGGCCTGTTGGTCTATCAATGGTCGTGGGGGATTCATGGCCATCACGGGGGCAGCGATTTCCTGATTAGGGTTATATCCCCCGGCATAAGAAGTTCTGTCGGGTATCATGTTAAAGGGCATGGTCTGCCCAATTCCGCTCAGGGATTTGTTAAGACCACATGACAACTCTAAGGCCAGGTTGTAAACCTTTGCCAAAGTATCCCGGTCACCGGGGGTGGTAGTTCTCCAGAGGAGAGTGGAAATAAAGGGGTCCATCACATTGAGATAGGTCTGGATAGTTACATCCATGGATGGGATGAAGGGACCTGTGCACCGCTTCAAGGCGCGTTGGAACTGGTGGTTGAATGTTGCAAGGAGCTCATTCAGTTCCTTCCTCATAGAAATGAACTAGTTGTGTGACAACACTAGGTCCATGTGTATGCAAAAGGTAGCCAAGAAGGCATCCTCCATGTCCTACCAACTGTTGATGGAGTTGGCGGGAAGGTTAAGGTACCAGTTTAGCTTATTCTATCCCAGGGATAGAGGGAACATCCAGTTTAAAACATCTTAATGTTGGATCTGGTGTTGATTCATGGCATCTTTGTATGTCTACAAATTCTCTTCTGCGGTTCGTGAGCCTAAGTGCTCATATCGGGGACAAATATTTTCTGGGTGCGAAGGTAAATCATTGGCTGCACCTAGAAAAGTTCCCATTGGGGACTCGATATTTCCAAAATATGCAGCCATCAGGGGTGTTAGGTTTTGACTAGGTTGAGCATGAATTCTCAGGGTCGTCTAGGGGACTTGGGTATTCTGGGATGTGCTAGATCCCCAAACAATGGTGGCTGACTTGGATTTTGGGGTCTATTTCTTTTGAGTGGGAGGCTCGAGTTTGAAAAACCGTCCGGGATTGGGGGTTGATCTAAGGACTCTTTTGAACCTTGCTGGTGAAAATGATCCAATCTCATTGAAGGCTTGACTCCTAAAACTATGGCTTGGGGAACCCTTGGGTGGTGTAAAATCTAAATCCTCAGAGGGGGATGAGTTCATACCCTCCTTCTAGCGCTAGTTTTTGTTGACGGGTCTTTATGACTGGGTCCACCAATAGATGTAAGTTGTCACTGGGTACCAGGGTACTAGCCACCTTTGCCTGTAAAGGTTGTTCAGGGAAATGAGATTCCCCAGGCCTTCAAGCACGTGAGAGTTGGGTCTTGATAGTGTAGGAGCTTAGTTGGAAAATGTGACTATCTTGTTTGGGGGGATAGCTAGTTGTCTTGGCTCATCTTCTTCGGGGATTTAAGTGAGTGGGGTTTCCTGCAAGCACTCGTTAACTTAACCAAATAGAATTCAAAAGATACTCCAGAGTTAGGAATATTTCATCTACCTATAGTTATACTAATTATTCAAAAACATCAACAATACTCTAACATGCTACACTAAATACTAAAGAAATACAGAGCCATTAGCTCATATTTAATCAATAGTAAAGGAAAAGAAGGTCGTTAATCTACTTTGAAGTATTAGAGAAAAGGACATAAGAAAATAAAGCATAAAATACCGTCAACCCAAAGATCAGAATGCTAACAATGTCATTGATAGAACCCTTCTTCATTAACATATCTCCAGCAAGCACTGGTGCGTATTACAATGGTGGCTCCAGGGGAGAATCTAACTACTGAAAGCTTCTAAAACTAAGGAACATTGAGATCTACAACTAAGAACTGATAAAACTAAAATGCAACTAGCTATGGACTGTAAAATCATCAATTTTTACGACCCTTGGAATGAGGCTGGACTTATTATTTATACACAAGTTTTGACCAAAAACTAACCTAACTTGTTTTATAATTAACAATATAATACTATTTCCAGTGGCCGGTACTACCTGTGCTACACTACAAAAGACCTCGAGATGGAAAAGGTCTAACATGTCAGAAGAATAAGTAAAGAAAAGAGGAGTGGAAGAATCAGCCTCGAGAAGAGAGCCGATAGGAGAAGAGAAGAAATCTGATCCCCTGGGGATCAAGGCTACATGCCTCATAAATGGGAGAGTGGCTCATTTCCTTCGATGCACCAGGTGTTATGTTGAAGCGGCACCTTGGGAAGACCACCTGTCAGAACCCTCTTGTCAAACTGATGTGCCTTGTTGTAGTTACTTGCTTTCTGACACCCTTCATTAATTGCCTTGAAAGTGACTAGTTGGTCCTGGGAACCGGGAAACGGGTCACTTAAAGAATACAAAATTGTAGGATCTGGAACTTCAGGATCTAGAAGCTTGCACCTCAAAGAATAAAGAATACAATCGATACATGGTTGGTGATATTTTCCAGACTCTAGAGAACTTTATCGCTCCTTATGATTTTTCCCAAGCTTCCAACACTTGCCTAATGCTTTCTACATCTACGTCTCTGGTGTTGTCCCACTAACTACGAACAACCTCCAACATTTTCTCAACATCTCCAGCCCTGTTCCAGCATTCATCCACCATTTTGATACTATCATGCGACCGGATCATTATTTTGGATAATCTGGATAGCCTTCCCTGGTCAAAATCTCTGGCTGGTGGATACAGGGACTCCATTCTCTCATCAAACTTGCTG
This sequence comes from Thuja plicata, assembly GCA_018584345.1. NCBI lineage: Eukaryota > Viridiplantae > Streptophyta > Pinopsida > Cupressales > Cupressaceae > Thuja > Thuja plicata. The sequence goes on from MU227243.1 coordinate 364,000, forward strand.
AGGACATAGTCCTCTAGGGTACATGTTTCGGTGGTGAAGGGATCGACTTGCAATACTCGGATAAGTCTAGAGTACTAGGCCTGGAGGGAATCATATGATTTGTCTCCCAAAATCCCCGCCTCTGTGATGACTTCTTCTCCTATGTTGCAAATTTCTTCCAGACCGGCCTTCCATTTTTCATAGTTTGCCAAATCTTGCTCCCATATGATAGCAGAGCCATTTTCCTAGCTAAGAAGAGTGTCAACCCGATAAAGGTTTGGGAGGGAGGCTGCTAGAGATTATCTCATGGCGGCTACTTGCTTGGTTACCCACCCATCTACAGCCTATGCCTTCTTCTTCATAATCTATAGAGAATCCACGTCGCCCTATGCAAGCGGCAGTCTAGAGGAAGGGGTTTTGGGGTGGACCTCGGCCAAAGGTCATGTTAGTTCTGCCAAAAGTATGAGGAGATTGGTATTAGTCTCTCTTTCCTCCTTCAGCTTCTAGCCCTATTTTATGTATCTGGCCTCTACTTTTTTCGTGGCCTCCTTCAGCAAGTCCAATTCACCTTGCTTGTCTCTCCTCCCTAGTGCCACTTCTGTTATGTTATAGTCTTTGGGCCTTATGGCCACTGCATCTACCCCTAGAGGGGGTGTTACAATAGTTGCAACTGTGCTGCCTATTGGACCAATCTAGAGAGTATGGACTGTCCATGCTTTCTTGGGATTTTAGCCTCTGCATTTCTGACCATCATTTCAGCCAACGAGAGTGTAGCGCCTGATGCCACCGCCAGGGCCTTTCTTTTCTTTGATTCGACCAGCCATTGGGTGGCTGGGGTGACTTTGCTGTTAAGACCTATTCATTGGGATTCCCTTCAGAATCTGGCGGTGGGTTCCTGAAATGTATATTATCTTCAGGCTCTTTCTCCCCTTCTTGCTCTCATTCCTTTTCTTGTTCTCTGAAACCTTGAGTATTTTCCGCCATGTTGGCTTCCTTTGTTGTAATATCCAAAACCTTTTCCCCTATCTCAACATTGCTTGTATCCTCAGGGATTTCCTCGTCCATCCTGGCGTCTGCTGATTTTGTATTTTCATTGTCGGGGACTTCCTAATCAACCTGCTGCTGATGTTCTTGAGCTTCATCAACCTCATCTACTGGAACATTCTCCTCCACTGGAATATCCTTTGGAGGTGGGTGAGGTCTCTGGCCAAAGTTCAACAATGTAGCCACCATTACTACCTCACCAAATGTGCTCAAGGGCACTTGATCATGCAAAGTAACCAAAGGCATCTGGAACATGATGAAAGGGGGCATGGTTGATCCTAGAGGTCTGGGTTTCCCAATCATCAGCTGCTCATCTATGGGTTGCCTTGGTGTGTCCTCGGTCCCTTGGATCGTGGTCTTTTCTTGCTTAGGTCCCTTTTGTGCTTCCTCCCATATTTCTTGTTCTTATGTATCCTCTTCTTCTGGGATCTCCTTTTCTACAGGGGCCTCTTCCTTATCCTGAGCAACAATTTCCTCCTCCCCATGACTTATACCTTGTTAGAGGTCCATGAGCTCCTCTGCCAAGAAATTGTCATCAAAGTCATCATGCGGGGGCGAGGAGTCATAAATATTTTCAAGTTCAGGAGAGTCTGAACTGACATCCACCGGGGGCACATCTGGCATACCGGGACTGGCGGTCGCGCTTGGTGTAGGGGTCACCTTCTTCTTCTTTCTTATCAGTGGAACCCCAATATCTAGAATGCTGGTGGACTCCACCTCAGAAAAAGTATGTCTGCTCATTTATAGCCAACAACAGGGATCCCACCGGGTGAGCAGACACCATTTGAGTTACAAGGAGGCCAGAGGCTATCTGAGTACTTATCTGCTAGCTGGCCAGCCTTGTCAACTCCATTTGTTGTTGTAGTTGGTCCATTAGAAGGGTGGGAACTTGGGGAGGTGCCTTGTCTAGAGTGCCCTCTTTTTCTTTTCATTTTCTTGTGCTTGATCTGATGGCGGTGGAGGACGAAGAAGGTCCAGCACCGGTGGAAGAGGAAGTGGCCTTATGAACCGCTAGTTTCTTCTGGGTGCTCTTGGGCTACACCCAGGCAAAATAATGGTGACTTGCCTCTAAAATAGGGTGAAAAACCCCTTCAATTTTTAGGTCCTCTGGGGTGGCCCAATCCACTAGAGGAAGATCTAAATTTTCCTGTCCTTGTCCTTTATATGTTAGATCCTCCAACGACCTATCATTTGAGAAGCCCTTCGAGAAAGTTTCAAGGTCAACTTCCTTCATGAGCCCTTTTCTCATCCGTGAATGATCTTTGGCCTAGAGATCAAAACTATCTTGGCAGTCCACCCAAAAGTCTTCAATATCTTACTCATGTGGCCGGTATGCCCAGGGAAGCACCATGGCAATTTTACCTAGTTAATCATAGTTTTTCCTAGCATGGTGGAATTCCACCAGTCCCAGGTTTTTTAGTTCATTATTTTCCTCCCTTGCTGCGGCAATTCTGCATGTATAATTCCCACGTGAAAATGGGAATGGGACATTGATGACCTTCTTCAATGTGAAGAAGGCATGTATATCCATCATCTTCTGACAGAACTCTAAAAGAATAATTTTTTCCCCGCAATACTGGGGAATAAAATGGGGTTTCCCAGAGAATCCGTTCACCCGAATGTAGGTGTGGTGTTGGAATTGAATAAAATGGTGGCCATAACTACTGAGTAGATTCATAATCACCTATGATAGTCAGTACCAGAATCCCGAGTAAGTGCTAGGATGTTGTGGTAAATGAAAGCATCATTTACTTGATAGAAGTTCAGGAAGATGAGTTCCCACTATATTTGGGGATAATGATCCCATGGTGTTACTTGTCCTGGCCCATTTCCAAGCTCCCCAACTATCCCCAATCCTAGAAAAGCCGGTCTCTATTGTGCAAGTTCCTATAACATGTATGATGTCTAAAACTTGGAATGTTGGATGACACATTTCAGCTGCATGTCCACGTGATTGGCTATGATAGCCACCCAGTTGAAGGTTTGACTACGTGTGGTGATGCAGTATAGAAAGTAGTACATCCATGTCGAGAAATCTTGGGCATACGGTAATCTAACGATCTTGCACAAGAATATAATGCCCGCCTGAATGGGCTCTTTGAACTCCCCACGGGGAATTTCCATCTTCATCCTCCTACAATCCCTGTTTTGGGGGTTTCAACCAGTGGCTATTGAGATTTTTTTGAGAGATGAGAGCAGCGTCCTCAAACTCCTGTAATGTCTGGACCTGATTTTGGATAATGGATCCTTTGAACTATGGGATCTCAAACCCCGAGGTGAAATTTGTTGCATCCAAGGTGACAATTGTTGCTGGGTACTATAATGGCCAGGGATCCAAGAGCAGAAGAGTCCAAGTGGGTGCATTGTACAAAGTTTCCAGCTGGAGTATCAACTATAGTGATTACATTGAACATAGAAAGTTCACCACCTTAATGACGCCAGATGCAACAAGTTGAGTGGAAAAATTATCTCTGGTGGCCTTCAACCTGTAAACGGCTTGGATCAAACCTTGCATTTCATCCCAAGGTCCGGGCTCTGTGTCCGTTATTTCTTGGACTTTGGAATCCACCTTGGATCCCGTGAGAACACCCTCCTTTGGATATTTGGAGGTCAAGGGAAGCTTTGCTAACAACCTTTCGGCCTTGGTTTTGGTGGCCGCCTGAGTGGAAGTGGTAGGTAGCTCTAGGATATCAGGAGGGGTGAATACTTTAGACATCTTTGATCAACTTATCCACAACCTGCGAGACCAAAAAACTGTTAGAGCATGGTATACATAAAGAATCTTAAAATTCTAGGGAAATCATCGCCACCCTGTACCTATTCAACAAGTGTTAGCATATATCAAAAAATATTGAAATACTTAAAATAGATGTGAATTAGACTCTGGGGTGTTGAACCAAGTGATAGGAGGAAACAAAAGACAAGGGGTTACTCAGGACCCGGAGTCTAGATGAACTAGCTGTTACCGTGCTGATGTGAACAAAGAGAAATCATTCTTGGCTGACATGAGTTGGCACGTGGTCACGTGATAGGCGACATAAAGGCATTAATGGAAACAATTGGGCTAAAACAGGGTAAAATGAATGCCAGATGGGACATGGTTTGAATGCTCGCTCATGGGAAATTAATCCCGCCATTAAGGTGATGAGACAAAGGATTGCGAAAGCCACCATGGCTCGAACAAACGAGGTGCTGAGTTTGAACCGTGGTGACTCTGTCTTGATGAGCTTGGTTTGGTGACAAAAAACACATGATAGAGCACAAGGAACTCATCAACTCAGAAGGATATACACACAAAATATACACAAAACCATAGAGGGCTAAAGGCCAAAACATATATACACTAAAATACAAAATTTACAAGCCTTTTACAAACTATTTACATGACTATACACATTTACACAGGCCCAAGGCCTACCCTAGACAATGTACATTATAAAAACTAGCCTACAACTACACAGAGGGCAGACAACCCTCTGGCAGAGCCAACCCACCAACGGGAGGCAAACCAGAAGTGAAACATGAAAAATGGAAACCGCAAAGCCAAATAAAATGAAACAGAAATGAAACCAAAAACAACAAAAGAAAAAACCAGAGAACCTACCTAGAAGCACAGAGAGCAGAAAAGTGGAGGAGGGCACTAGTAGTGCTCTGCAAAAATCTCAATCTTTGAACAATCACTAACCAGCACCAAAAATCAGCTTGTAATAAACCACTAAGTACAAAGTAATTCACAGCATAATCACAGTTTAATTGCCTAGGATTCTCTGAAAGCTCTAAGTGTTTTAATCGCGATAACTGTAAAAGTGGTAGGTAATTTCTATTTATACCTAAGGTAAAATAAATTTACTCTCCTCCACAAACTCTGGAACAGGAAAACCTCTAGACTTCGGGCCCAAGGATTCCATGCAACCATACCTTCTTACAAGAAGAATACATCATGGTGGAGAATCCCAGAGTCCAGAATCTGGCTCTGGAAGAACAAACTCTGGGACCGGGTCCTGTAGACGCAAGAAGACAAAATGAAAAGAAAACAAACCTCATGGGAGGAAAATCCTGGAGAAGAAAACAAATAAAGAAAATAACAAGGCAAGAGCCAAAGTGAAAAGAGGGGACCCAACATTTTGCACACAAAATTTAGGGACGGGTATGCAAGGCATAACAGGTTCTAAAGGAAAGGTTACTGATTTGACTAGTAGATTTAAATATTTACATGTTCAAATTTATTGTGCTATACCTGATATTGATTTGTAATGCATATTTATTTCAAACTTACAAAAAGACAATAGGGACAAGATTTTTTTTAATTCTCTTCTTTTACTAAATTATGTGCAATGCTTCATAATTATCAGCTTCAAGTGAGTCAATTTGAGAGCACTAGTCTAATGGCTTCGGTCGATAAGGGTGATGCCACATCATAGTCCTTTCAAAAGTTTGAAAAACTAAAGGGATTCATCAAGATCAATCCTTCATCTAATCATTTAGATGAGCAAGTGGTAAAAACATCCAAAGGTGTGGCTCCTTTGTCATCTTACTTTAAACCTGCTCATATTTTTACTCATCTTAATGAATCTTTGCATAATGTGATGATGAAGTGTCTTAATGGTAATATGATAACACTTCCTCCCATTAACCCAATTGATCCTAACAAACCTCAATCCAAACACTTCAATCCTAAAGCTTTCTTTGAATACCATTGTGAACATGGTCATGATACTGAAAAATGTTTTCGCTTAAAATATGTCATTTGAGACCTTATTGATTCCAATGCTATATCTGTTGAAGGTGTGAATGATCAAGGAAACAAATTTTTACCACCTCCCAATCAAAACTTTCAAATCTATACTGATCCTTTACCCTCTCATTCCATTCATTCCATTGAGTCTACCAAGCCTTTTCCTTCTTCCTCCCATGTTGTTACATATGGTGATGAATCTATTGAAGCCAAAAATGTGGTTAATCTTATTGAGAAAACTAAATCCAAACCTAAAACCAAACTTGAACCTGAGATTCCCATTACCTTTGATCCTAGTGAAACTATTAAGGCTTATGATGGTCCTCTCTACATTTTTGCAAGAGTTAAGGGCATACTTTCACATGGTGTCCTTATAGATCTCACTTTTATGGTGAATGTTACAACTAAAGAAAATATTTTCACAAGACAAATGTAACATGAATTTTATGAAAAAATGTGGCAATTCAAACTTATAATGGTTTTACTTATCCTACCCATGTTTCTATCACTTTTCTTGTAGAAGTTGGTGGTAAAACTTTAGATGCTACCTTTTTTGTCATCCCAACTTTTGATCAATTTCAAGTCTAACTTGGTCTTCCTTGGATCACCTTCATGAAAGATGTAGCCTCTCCTATCCATAAGTGTGTGAAATTTCCCCACAATAGAGAAATATTCAATGTCAATCACATCCTTTTCCAACCTTTATTATGTCAAGAGTCCATTGAACTTGAATTATTTTGGCCCTCTATAGCTAAACCCACTCACCCTCACAAAGACAATATTCTCCAGTCCTATCAAAAATAAAAAAATCCAAAAGAATTGAGAACTTATAAATCCTAAGGATATTCCATATCCTTTTCATGGACCTGGACTCCTTCCTACACCATTTGAACTTCCTCTTTATGCCTTTTTTCCATTGTTAATTGATCCCAAGAAAGATCAAATTTCCAAAAAAACTAAACCTAACTGTTGTGCCCATGACCGCCATCATAAATGTAGTGCTAGAGCCAATGACTGTTCTTCCCAAATCCTTTCCTCCCCTATAAGACCTAGTGATTATTTTATTCCCTTTGATCAACCTATGCATATCCCAAGGGAGGAAGTCAAATTAAAAAAGATAAGATTGAACAAGCATAATAATTCTATTCCTATCTTGGAATCTATCACGATTAATTTGCATTTTGAAGATACTTTAGATGATGATGCTTTTGATGGAATTAACAATCATATTCATGCTAATAATTTTGATGACATGTATGAGATTATTAAAGTTAATCATGATTTTCTACCTATGTTTTCAAAACAATTATCTCTTAGTCATAGTGATAAACAGAGTGACCATATTTACAAGATAGTCCTTATTTGGAATTGGCTATTTCTCCATCTACCATGCTTGATGTTTCTCTTCTTGCAATTTTTCCACCTTCCCTAAATATTGAAAACTGATATGGGGGAAGTCGATATGCTTGACTATCTCCTCTTGTGTAGTGGATTCTATGCATTTTCTTGTTTGTCGTGAGTTGCTTCCCCTGTGATGTGCTTCTTGTTATATGTTTTGTTTAGATTTCTTTAAATGAACATTGTTGCTTCATTGGCACAAGGTGCTAAAGGAATTTATTTTTGTGACGTTCCTCTATTTGTATCTCATATCTTCTATATGTTTTTGTACATATTATGTTGTACATGTGCCACTATTCGTAAATGTTCTTTTGTATTGTCTGATTGGGGATGATGCAAAATGATAGCTACCTATTATTTTGGTCTCTGTGATACCAACCCCAAAAGAATCTTTTGTGTGACTCTTACATGACATTCTTCCATTGTGCTTATAGTTCTTCTACCTTGGGGGAATGATGAAATTTCATTTTGATATAATATACATACATGTATTATCATATTTTCATATGGAACCCCGAGTTATTAGATCCCTCATGTGCTCCCTTTTTTCATGTGTTTCATTTCCCTTTCTTGGGGTAATCTCATAGTGGAAACATCTTTTGTTTTATGTATGTATTCTATATTAAATCCATTACTCCCATTAATTCATTTACAATTGCTTTAACAGGGGGGGGGGGGGGGGGGGGATACACTCCGCTCACTGTTTTATACTTTTCACATACACACACAATGATTCAATGTTGCTTATCATGGATCCTTATCTTGATCTTGCTTTCACTTGGTCCTTTCACTCACCACACACACTTGGTACTTTGAATGACCATACACACTTTTTCCTTTAATTGATTGCACACACTTGGTCTTTTGACTTGCCACATACACTTGGTCCTTTGTGTTGGAATCATCTTATATTGAACCAAAAGCTTTAACTATTAATGCACAATACAAATGCCAGATTTAACCCGATCCATGGGAGGAGGTTAAGACATGTCACAAATCTCCAAGGAGATCTTAATCACCAATTCAAAAATCTCCCCCTCAACACTGAGTGAGCTTTCAACACCCACTTAAGGGAGACTCAAACCTATGACCCAAGGCTTCGATACCATTTGTTGGAATCATTTTCTGTTGCACCCAAAGCTCAAACTATCAATGTCTGATACAAATTACAAGTTTAACCCAATCCACAAGAGGCGGTTAATCTATGTCACAAATTTCCGAGGAGGTGTTAACCACCAAGTAAATACTTTGACTAACCACTTTTTGGATCCTTAGATTGATCCTCTTCAATTGGTTGACTAGAAACTACATAGCTTGCTAGATTTTCAATCCCATATTTTGTAGTTGTTTTTTATTTTGCATGATCCATGGTAAGGTATCTCCTTACTAGGATAGTGGTCATGCCCTCTTTATCTCTCTCTCTTTCTCTCTTTTTCTGTAAAGGGATTCCTATTTTATTTTGGTTTTGGATTTGATGGAGAATTAAGTCACTTGGGGGCTTGATGTTTCTTTGTCTCCTTGACCTTAATAAGACCATTCATATGAATTGATCTACTTTTCCATAAACATGAGTTTATCTGATAATCTTGCTAAAGTAGGGGATAAATGTACCATCGTAAAAAGTTAGCACCCATTATTGGTAGCTCTTATTAGGACCTATAGCCCCTCTTTTGTGATTTTGAGGTGTTTTTTCTCACTATTCTTGATCTTGACAACTTTTAATTCAAATTGGGTTGTCTTCTTGTCATCCCTCATGGCCTTTCACATAAAGTGTTCATGTTATTTCATTAGCACCTCAGATGAAAAATAACCCATTTGTCACTACCTAGACATTAAAATATATCCCTAGTGTGTTTGGATCTAATTCTTCACAACAAATCAGATCAATCTCTGTAGGTCCAACATTTTGTCAATGTCCACCAAGGACTAGATCTTTATTCCAACAAATATCTCAACCACAACAGTCACAACAACCTTGGACCCATCTTTTACCCCAGTATCAACAGAAGAACATGTTGGGGAATCAATACCAAATCCTGAGAAGATCATGCTTCCCAATGAAGGCAACCCAAAGGAAAAGTCTTATACCACTTATGAGACAAAGATTCAATACTAAAAATGTTCCTCAGTCCTAGATGGACATTCTGATACAATAAGTGCAAAACCTGTAAACTCAAATGATAGATATGAAAAATCAAGGACAAACTAAGTCCTACACTACTAAGGACTTATACCATATCCTTTTGATCATTCTTTACACATGTATACATTTCTTGAACACTTTGCAGTGCCCAAGTTTGACAATTATAGAGGCAACACCAATCCTATGGAACACATTAGAGAATTCTTTGCTAGTTGCATTGAAGTCACACATGATGAAACTTACCTAATGTGACTATTTCCATAGATTTTATCCAGACCAGAAATGGAATGGTTCTCTCATTTATCACATGGTATTCAATCTTGGGATGAATTGGCTAAAATATTTATTTCTCACTTCCATCGTAACATAGAACATAAATTTTTACAAAGATGGAGAAACACAGCCAACAAAATCATGTATGGTGTTCACAAGCAAGATCTAATAGTCATGTTTATGTATAATGTGATCTCAGACATGTATTTTACTACAAAACTCCAACTCGCACCCAATTTCAAACAACTGATAGAATGAGGCATTAGATATGAGAAAAATTTGGCCAAAAGAGGAATTCTTGCAGATCCTACTCAAACAACCAACAAAAATTCAACTAATAAAGCTAAGTGGTGGAACAAAAATAAAAATGTCACCAAAAATGGTGTCTTTGATGTCAAGATCCAATCAATTATGCTCAACCAAATATTACATTACAAGGGCCACCCATGTCGAATCAAACACCTGCAATGCAAACCCCATAGGAAAATACTCAAGTTCAAACACCAACTGCTCAAGTGATAGTAGTATCCCAGATTCAACCCAACATATAATGCCAACAATGATTTCCTTTTCCCAAGTGTGAGTACACCCCACTAGCAGAATCGGTCGAATCAGCACTGAAAAAGTTGATCCAAGCCAATACGATCACTTTACCAGAAATCAGGGAATTCAAGGTATGGCACTGTGAAACCTAAATGGTGGAATGATAATGATTTTTTTGAGTATCATCAGGTCAAGATCCATAAGAGGTCCAACTTCTATTGATTGAAAAATGATATATAATACCTAATTAAACAAGTGATAATCAATGTCAATAATACTTAATCCAAGGGTACCATGGATCATACCATATTCAATGATCCTTTTCATAACCATAATAAAAGGAAAGCCTTTGTATCTAGTAGTCAGTCCAAGTAGGTCAATTATACCTATTCTACCTCTGATAGTATGATAAATCACATTAATCTGATAGAAATCCAAGTTGCTATCATCACTATCAAAGATAATAAATCCAAATGTGTTGTTACAACTCGTCATTCCAAGGTTGTCCTGCAAGGAATTCCTTCTACTTTTTCTAAACCAACAAATCCCACAGTAGCTTCTAATCCACAACCTAGTTTTGTGGATCAACTCAAGTGCACACATGTCCAAATCTTCATTTTTGCGCTATTACATCTATCTCGAGAGTATAAGCATTCTTTGGACCAAGCTCTTCAAACATGGGTGTCCCACAAGACATATCTCTAGAAAATTTCCAAACCATGGTCAATTATATTGTTGCCAACAAACATACCATGCTTATAGACCATGATGTACCACCACACAAACCTCTGCACAATGATCCCCTAAATTTTCTTGTCTAAATGAATAATCATGTGATTTAATGGGTCCTCATTGATGGTGGAGATGGATTAAACATTTGTACTCTCAATGTAATAAAAACCTTAGGTTACTCAGAATCTAGTATTAATGTCACCAGAAGAAACAATATCAGAGCATATGAAAAATAAGAAAGATTGTCTAATGGTATCGTCATTTTACCAGTCAAGATAGGGCCAATACTCAAGAGCACTCTATTCCAAATCCTAGACCTTGAACTAGGATATAACATCTTTCTCGAAAGACCATGAATACATGACATGAAATTTGTCCCTTTGACATATTATCAATGCATCAAATTCTCCTACCAAGGAGTAGAGATCATCATAGAAGGAGATCCCAACCCCTTTCATTATTGCAACACTATAAGAGGCAGTCCAAAAAATCAAGTACCATCAAATTAGGAAGCAAGTATTCCTTCCACTTATGATTCCATTCCAAACGAAATACCAAGAAAGGCAGCCAAAATATCAATCCAAGACAAAGGTTTTGGTGAACCAATTTTTTGGGTTTAAATGCGGAACCGACGACCCACCATCACCAAAATACCTCTATCTCCCACATCATATGGAATACCTAGATCAATGGAAACAATTGAAGCTCCAGAACTAGTGATGTTCAGATGTCCACCTACAACATTTGTTAAATGGGGAGACATAAGAAAATAAAACCCCTTTGATCCAGACATTAACAGTTGGTTATATCAAGATCCGCAAGAGACACCAGTAGTACAAATACCCTTGACACAATATGGAACTAGATATACTATGCTACAACAATATGTATATAATGGAAAAACTAATTTGGGAGAAAGACAATAGGGATTGATCAAATTTTCTTTACCACCAACTCAAAGGAATAACGAGGAATAGGATATGGTCAAGCCAAAACCAATACAATTGTCTAAGATATTTTAGTAGATCGACAACAAATTGTTGAATCAAACTGAGGTCAAAATCAAGGACAACCCAATCAACAATATACTCTAGCAACTATTTCCACCAGAAGTGGAAACCATGAATTCCCAAATAACCCTTAATAAAATAATCTCAGATGATGTGGAAAGTGAAATACCTGACGAGCATTCTAGCATGACTTATTCTCACGAGTATGAGTGGTTATCCCTCCATGAATCTGAATTTCCTATTCCTGGATATTCCCCTTGATCCACTAGTACCATAAACCTCAATGCCATGTTCAACCAAATAAACCTAGAAGATCAACCCTATATTGATAAACATGTCAATGTCCTTTCCTTAGATGGTGTGTTTACTTCCCATACTAGATTTTTTGAAACTATCACTATAGTTCCATTCGCCCAAACTGAGTCTTCCTCCCACAATGGCCTTTGTTTAGTCTACCCTAGGTTAATAGATTGGGACCAAAAAGGACATCCTAACATAGACATTTTTGAAAATGATGAAGCCATTGTAGACTTCATGGGGCTTTGTGAAGGAATACCATCAGGACATCACAAGGAAGGATTCTCCTTTGACTTAGATAGATCATCATACTTTGGGGAGGAGGTTCCTCTTTCCAGTTGCAAAAATTTTTTTAAAAAAAAGGAGTCATTAAGTGAAAATCGAAAGGCATTTTCTAACCATAAAAAAATAAATATAAAGGACGTATCTTCTAGTGAAAACCTCTATGAGGTGCTAGAAGATGGAAATTTGGATCTCCTCCCCTTAAAAGAAGAAAAATCACCATTGCTAGCAGAGGAAACTGAGGTAGTGAATCTAGGGGATGAAAGAACCCTAAGAATATCTATATGGCTAAATCCCTTTCACCTGAGGAAAGAGAATAGTTTATTAGTTTCTTCAAAGAATGATAGATCAACTTTGCTTGGTCTTATGCTGACATTCCAAGTTTAGATCCAGAGCTCATACTATATCACCTACCACTTTTTCCAAAAACAAAGCCAGTCAAATAGAGTTTAAGAAAGATGCATCCTCACATTTCTCTACTTGTCAAAGATGAACTAAAGAAACTTCTAGATGCAGGCTTCATTATACCCATCTCATATGTGGACTAGATATCAAATCCGGTGCCAGTTACAAAACATTGTGGTCAGATTCGAATATGTACAGACTTCAAGGACCTAAACAAAGCATGCCCAAAATATGATTTCCCATTATCAAACATCGATATGATCATAGATTTGAAAATAGGACATCAAATGTTATCACTTATGGATGAATTCTAAGGTTATAACCAAATTCAAATTACACCAGAAGATCAACATAAGACAACATTTACTTGTGCATGTGGTACTTATTATTGGAATGTGATGTCATTTGGCCTCAAGAATGCAGGTTCCACCTATCAATGCACCATGACGATAATATTTCATGATTTGATTCATAAAAAAATGGAGGATTATGTCGATGACATACTAGCTTAGTCAACACTTCAAGAAACTCATCTACAAGTATTGGGTCAAATATTTTATATAATGTAAGAATACAAGGTGCGACTCAACCCAAAGAAGCGTGCATTCAGAGTTACTACTTGAAAACTCCTTGGTTTTATTGTATCACAAAGAAGAATCAAATTAGATCTATAAAAGGTTAAGGTCATCCTTAACATGCCACCACCTATAAATCTGAGACAACTACAGGGTCTAAAATGAATATTACAATCTATCAAGAGATTTATCGCCCAACTGGCATATAAGTGTCATCCATTCCAACACCTACTACACAAAGATGTGATCTTTGAATGGATAGAGAAATGCCAACAAGCTTTTCAAACTTTTAAATATTACCTACTGAAGTCCCCTATATTGGTGCCACCAATTCTAGGTAGACCACTCTTGTTATATATAAACAACATAATAAGCACTAGGTGCTTTTTTGGCACAACATGATGATTAGGGAAAGGAAAGGGTCATCTACTATATTAGTAGAATGTTGGTGGGCTATGAACTCAATTATTCTACAATAGAAAATCATGTCTTGTAGTTGTCTTTGCTTCTCAAAAGTTAAGAAATTATAGGATAATTCATCAAATGAATCTCATTCCACACATAGATCCATTAAAATACTCATTGAGTAAAGTAGCATTAACTAGACAACTCACTAAATGGGTTATGAACTTAAGCGAGTTTGATATTGAATATGTGGATTGAAAGGCTATCAAAGGGAAGGTTATTGTTGATCAACTAGTAGAAGCACCAATTCTAAATCATCAAACTATACTGTCTGAGTTTCCATATGAATCAACCCTTACAGTACAACTATAAATAGAAGTATAACAGTTATTCTTTGATGGATCATATATGAACCATGGCGCAGGAGCAAGAATAGTACTCATCACTCCTCAAAATGTTGCAATTCCTAAATATTTTGACTCGATTTTCCATGTACAAATAACATAGCTGAGCATGAAGCTCTGGTCATTGGATTGAAACCATCTATACAATGGAGAATAAAGAACCTGAGAGTTTATGGTGATTCCCAGTTGGTTATCAGTTATGTCAACAATGATTACATGACCAAAGACAAAAAAAATTTCCCATACAGAGAGATAATGGACAAACTGTGTGCTTCTTTTCATTACATTATATTTGAACAATTTCTAAGGGTTCATAAAAAAGCAGCAGATGGGATGGCTACTATAGCATCTTTGATCAACATGCCAGGTAATGAAACCATATTCCAATTTTTGGTAGAACAATTGATGATACCATCTGTAAGATAAAATCTTGTATCTTTATTGTTATTATGTTTGATTGATTAATGTTTAATTGAATGTGTTGTGATGGATGTGGGAAGATATGATCCCCCCCCCCTTTACCCTAAATTCATAAAGGGAAGATCCAAATCGATTAACCCCAAATAAAGGATCAAAACATAAAGGAATCAACCTATTAAGCATAGGGATAAAGAGAGAAAGCCTAAATTCCATTTTATAGAAGAGAGTGTGTAATAGATTTAATTGAAATGAATTGAAGGCAAGTACTAACCTCAAAATGTAATAGATCTGAAGAATGTTGTTTTTGGGTGTCTCTATAGTTTCTAGAAATTCTGCAACCGGATCTGGAAGACAAACGCAGAGATGGAGAAAACCCATCAATATTTTTCTGAATGTGGCTCGGGTCTGATTTTTGACCCAAAAATGAATGTCACCTACATACCTTGAAGCCTTGCAAAAAGATCTAGCAACTCTTTTGACTCCACCTCCTAATCAAGAGAGGACAAAGAAACATGCACACAAGGTAATACAAGAGAGGACAAAGAAACATCATAGGCACTAATGTTAGTAATAACTGAGAGGGGGGGGGGTGAATCAGTGGCCTCAAAATTTATCCTTCAAATATTTACCACCAATCAAATAAACCTTAGATTATTAAGTCCCTACAAGATGCATGCCATGAAATACTTATAATGATTAACTGTCTGTCGATTTTCCTTGTTTGTCCTTATTCTCCTTGATTATTGATAAGCAATAAAACTATTTACCGAAACTCAGTTAATAAGTAGAGTATACCAATCAATCTAGAAATGCATATGTGAAATATAAAATAGTAAAGCAATAAACCATACACACATAACACATGGATTTTAACGTGGAAACCATGTTAAGGGAAAAACCATTGGGACCGGTACCCCAAATTTTCACTCTTCTAAAGTGAGCCCTTTTAGGAGCCAAACCTGTTAAAGGTTACAAACACACTATTAAGTGTGACCTTGTTAGAGGATTTTATACATAGAGGTTGGCACTTAGTATCAGACATCTATTGCTACCATCCTTGAATCAGCCTCCTTCTTAGACTGTCAATAGGTATTGGGAAATTCCAATGCTACTTTCATGAATCAACCTTTTTGGCACTCCTTGGGATGTATCTCAATATATAGAGGATTTTTAAGTCCTTCTCGGTTAAGAGACTTGATGCTTCAATGGTTAAAATAAAATACTATGACCTATTTATGATGCAACTTTGAATTGTATATTTTCAGATCTATTTAAGTACATTACCTCTCTGATCAATGTATCAATTCAATTCTTTGTGCTCCACAATTTCTACTTTGTGATGTTGTGCTTCACTGTTCGTCGGTGTCTGTAGAATTATTTAGCTCTCCTTTAGCTTGATTTATTAGGACAGTATGAAGTTCTTCTTCATCAGTTTCTCTTTAGCATCCTCTTTTCATTCACTCCCCTTAATCCCCTTTTCATGAATGTGATGTTACACAAATGAATTAAGCTTGTCTCTTATATAGACATGATATTCACTATTTCTTGATTCTTGATTCTTGATTCTTGATTCTTGGCGTGAAAAAAAATCCAGCCAATTTGATTTAAAGAATAACTCCTGATTTATCTTGTAGTTATCTTCTTGCCAACTGTACAAATCTTCTTTAAATCAATTACTTATCTCTAGTCGAATAAAACAAATAAAACAACTAGTTAAGTCTATCTTTAGCTCTTGCCAGCTAGATAGTTTGTCATTTTCTGAACTCTCTATTCCGTCGGTCAACTCTGCAGTTAGTTGTTAGTGACAACTGATAGTTCCATTGGTGTGACTCCAGTTAGCTTTGAGATCTTCGTCCGTCGGGTATCATTGGATTTTTTCTCATCGGGCAACTCTATTTTCAACTCGTCGGGCATCCTATGGTTCTACTTCGTTGGGCAACACTTTCTTTTGCTCGTCAGGTATTACTGTGAATTTTCTTCTTTTCCTTTATCGATGGTGTGTACTCTTTCGGTGTTGTCTATCACTTGGTGAATACTTGACTTTTATGCATTTCTGAAAGCATAACCTTTGTTCCATTGATTCTTTGAAGTCTTTGGCATTTTTTCATGACCGTACAAATGATATCAAGTTGACATCAATGAAAATACAAACCATTAACTGATTTAATGCCTTGCATTATCTTCAACTTAACATTATCAAACATTCAATTAGTTACATATCATCAATCTCTCCCTTTGGCATTGATGGCAACATAATATATTATCACACTATACTATTTCTAATACTATATGAAATACAACAGTTGAGATTCATCAAACTACCAATCATTTTTTTCTGTCAACCGATAAATGTCTGATCACTGGTAAGCTCTATTTTAGCTTAGATTTGATTCTTGTAGCTTTTTACTTTCTGATGTGTTGAGTCCTCTTCTTGTGTCAATTTCTCTCTTTTTCCTATTTTCTCTTTTATGATGTCTTTTTCTCTTTTCAGCAACTCTCCCTTTGTATAAACTTTCATACAATTTTCTCTCCCTAAGGATATAATCTCTCCCTGTTGGAGTAATCTGATAATGGATAATCTCTCTCTCCCTTTGACAACAATGCCAAACAAATATCTCACAGATATCTGACATATATGTCAAACAATCTTTTCTCTTCATCCATAATATATTCCTTGAATTTCCCTTATCCATCAACAATACATCACTATGCTCTTGTGCTCGATTCTGATATATACCTCTCTATATATAGATGTATCTTTGAAGTTCATCTCTTTGCTTGCATCAACATGAATGATATTCTGATAATATGTAGGCTGATGCAACCTTCAGTCTTTTACTAACTGGTAGACAAGGGTTTGACCCCTAATCTCTTTCTCAAGTACTCAAACGTATCCTTGGGCAGTGGCTTGGTGAAGATATCATCTAATTGTTCTTTTGATTGCACATATTCAAGTATCACCTCTTTTTCTTGAACTTGTTCTCTCAAATAATGATACTTGATTGCAATGTGTTTAGTCTTGGAATGCATGACTGGATTCTTGGAAATATTTATTGTACTGGTGTTATCACAATAGATAATCACTGGTTTTGAGATCTTCATATGCATACCTTCCAACAATTGTTTGATCCATGCAATGTTTAAGCAATTTGCAGCAGCAACAACATACTCTACTTCTGCAGTAGACTGAGAGATGCATCCCTACTTCTTGCTAATCCATGTGACAAGTCTGTCACCCATAAAGAATGTGCCTCCATTTGTTCTCTTTCGGTCATCAATATTTCCATCCCAATCAGTGTTGATAATCACCTTAAGTTCAAATTTTCCTTCTCTTCTATACCATAAGCCAAATTCCTCAGTATTCTTTAGATATCTTAGAATTATTTTTACAGTAGTCATATGTGATTCCCTGGGGTTAGCAGAAAATCTAGCAACAGTTCCTACTGCATGTGCAATATCTGGTCTAGTGTGTACAACATACATGAATTTTCCAATCATTGATCTGTACAAAGTCTGATTTACCTCTGTTTTCTTGTCTTCATTTGTCAACTTATATCCAGTAGGCATCGGTGTTCCAACTGATTTTTAATCTTCCATCTTGAATATTTTCAGGACCTCTTTGATGTATTTGGACCATGTAATGAAAATACCTTCACTTTTTTGAATGATCTGTAGACCAAGAAAGAACTTGATCTCTCCAAACATAGACATCTCGAACGCTTTTCTCATCTCATCAGCAAATGATTTGCATAGCATATCATTGCATCCAAATATGATGTCATCAAAAAATATTTCAGCAATCAAAGTGTTAGCATCAGTATCTTCCTTCAAATAAAGATTATTGTTTTCACTAGTCCTTATAAATCCAATACTTATTAGATAGGAATGAAGTCATTCATACCAGGCTCTGGGAGCTTGTTTCAATCCATACAAGGCTTTGTGAAGTCTACATACCATGTTTCTCTTGTCTGGATCGACAAACCCTTCTGGTTGTTCAATGTATACCTCTTCTTCAAGTATTCCATTTAGGAATGCTGACTTGACATCCATCTGATATACTTTGAATCCTTTATATGCAGCATAAGAAATTAGTATTCTTAATCCTAGTTTATAAATAGGTGCAAAGGTCTCTCCATAGTCTATACCTTCCTCTTGTGCATACCCCTTGCATACTATTCTTGCTTTGTTCCTTGTGACTTCTCCATTCTCGTTCAGCTTATTCCTGAATATCCATTTTGTACCAATGACATTCTTGTCATCTGGTCTTGGCACAAGTGACCATGTTTTTTTCTTCTCAATCCGCTCAATCACATCATTCATAGAACTTATCCATTCTTCATTATCTAGTGCAGCATTGACATATTTTGGCTCAAAACTCACAAATTAAACAATTTGAGGTTAAAGAATTACTTCTTGTTCTTGTACCAGCTTTCTTATCTCCTATGATCTAGATCTCTGCATGATTCCTTCTTACATATTTTGCAAGTACAGGTATAACTCTTTGTGTATAAGCTTGATCATCATTTTGATCTTCATTATGTTCCTCATTACCTTGCATATTATTTTGATTATTATCCTGACTGTCGGTAACAACAGTTTGACCGTCGGTTGCAAAATTTTGTTGTTCTGGAATTAAGTACTGTCACTCAGGCAGAGTGTTGGGTTCTTCACAATATACAAACTTATTGTAGTCCTCTGGTTCTTTTGTGCTTTCCAGCTCATTCTTTTCTGCAAATTCATCAATCTTTACTTTTGCACTTTCTACTATTTTGTTAGAAGCCTTAATGAGACATTTAAAATCTTTTCTTTTGGTATAGTACCCTAGAAAAACACCTTCATCACTTTTGGCATCAATCTTTCCATTTCTATCATCCTTTAAGACATAACATTAACTACCAAATATTTTGAAGTAACTTACATTGGGTGTTTTACCATACCATAGCTCATAAGGTGTCTTCTTTGTGTCTTTCTTTAATTGTACTCTGTTAAGTGTATAGACAGTAGTAATGATAACTTCCCTCCAAAAGATTTGGGTGATGCCTTTCTCTATCATCAGTGTTCTTGCACAATCAACTATTGATCTGTTCGTTCTCTCAACAATCCCATTTTGCTATGGTGTTCTTGGTGTAGAAACCTATCTTTTTATACCATGTTCATTACAGAAATTAGTGAATTTATCTGATATAAATTCCCCTCCTCTATCTGATCTCAAACATTTCAAATCCTTACCACTTTTTATTTCTACCATATCCTTATACCATTTAAACATCTTGAATGCTTCTGATTTATCTTTTAGAAACATAATTGTCATCATTCTAGAGTAATCATCAACAAAGAAAATAAAATATCTATCTCCATAATAGCTATTTTTCCTAATAGGTCCACATAAATTAGTATAGACTAATTCTTAAATATCATCAGATGTATGGGTTTTACTTTTGAAACTAGACTTTGTCATTTTACCTTTTCGACAATTTTTGCACATGATGTTGTCTGGCTTTTTCATTGTCGGTAAGCCTCTTACATTTCTCCTTTTGCTTATTTTCATCATGTTGTCAAAATTCACATGACACAATATTTTGTGCCACAACCATATGTCTTCATTTCTATTCATTAAGCAAGTGGTGCTAGTATCAATCAGACAGAATAAGTTACCTTTAGTTTGTTCACCGGGACCAATCAGTTTTCCTGATTCATTGAAGATCTTTGCCTTCTTTTTCTCAAATGCTACTCTGTGACCTGAATTATTCAGCTGAGACACACTTAATAGATTATAATTCAATCCTTTTACCCTATAATTATTTTCACATTTAATCAGGTTATTCAGCATTATTTTTCCTTTACCTTCAACTGGACAAGGTGTATCATTACCCATTCTTACTGTACCACCATTATAATACTCAAAATTGTTAAACTTTTCTTTGTCACCGGTCATGTGGTGAGTGCAGCCACTATCTATGATCCACATTTCATTCTTTCTAACCTTAGATATGAGAGTAGTTTCTACATACCTTTCATCTTCATCTGAATTATCCTTCACAACTACAAATACCATCTCGATGTCTTCATCAGGTTCGGTGTCAGTATCTTCATCTTTGCAAGCAGCTAGGTAGCTAGCCTTCTTGCCTTTATCCTTGTAGTCTTGGGTATCTCTTCTTTCTGATTGTTGGTAACCTCTATAATATTTGTTATCACCTATGTCAAATTTCTTCTCAAAAGATCTGTCATTACTTCTATCATATTTTCTTCTGTTGGGACATCTTGCAGCAAAGTGTCCAATCTCTTTACAATTAAAGCGTACAAGTGATAACTTGGTCTCTTCTAGATGAGTGTCTATGACATGATTTGCTTATTTTCATATAAGACTTAAATGCAGACTCTAAGTTTGGTAAGACACTATTGTCAAAGTTATTCATCTCAAATGAAATCAGTCTACCAATTAAACTATCAAGAGTAACTGTATTGTTTTCTACTACTCTCATTTCTTGAATGGCAGAAACTCTAATAGCATATACAAGCAATAAGGTTCTTAAGATTTTACTTACCACTATCTCCTCTTCAAATGTACCTCCAACTCCTCGTATAGAATTGACTACTTTTATTCTTGTGATGTACCGTGTGATGTTTTCTCCTTCTTTCATTCTAAGATCATCAAATCTTCCTCTAAGGCTTTCTGTCTTGGATCTCAGAACATTTGCATCACCTCCATGTACAAGCTTTATTTTGTCCCACATCTTCTTTGTCATTTTGCAGTCCTTGACATCTTCAAATTCAGCATCAAAGAGTGAGGAAGAAACCTTTATAACCATGCAGTTTTGCTCATGCTTCTCTCTGAATTGATCCACTGTCAATACTCCTGTAGGCAACGTATATTCAGTATCTAAGTATTGAGTAACATCATTACCAATACCTAATAAGTGGAGTCTTATCCTGCTTTTCCATGAAGCAAAGTTGTCTTTGTTCAATTTGGGCACATTTCATCTGTTCATCTTGTGATCCTTACTTAGGTCTTGAAACCTTCCTTCTAAGCACACAAGCTCTGATACCAATTGTTAGTAATAACTAAGAGGGGGGGGCTGAATCAGTGGCCTCAAAATTTATCCTTCAAATATTTACCACCAATCAAATGAACCTCAGATTATTAAGTCCCTACAAGATTCATGCCATGAAATACTTATAATGATTAACTATTTGTCATTTTTACTTGTCTGTCCTTATTCTCCTTGATTACCGATAAGCAGTAAAACTATTTATTGAAACTCAGTAAATAAGAAGAGTATACCAATCAATTTAGAAATGCATATGTGAAATATAAAATATTAAAGTAATAAAACATACACACATAACACATGGATTTTAACGTGAAAACCCTGTTAACGGAAAAACCACTAGGACCGGTACCCCAAATTTTCACTCTTCTGAAGTGAGCCCTGTTAGGATCCAACCCTATTAAAGGTTACAAACACACTGTTAAGTGTGACCTTGTTAGAGGATTTTATACATAGAGGTTGTCACTTAGTATCGGGCATCTATTACTACCATCCTTGAATCAGCCTCCTTCTTAGACTATCAATAGGTATCGAGAAAGTCCAATGCTACTTTCATGAATCAACCTTTTTGACACTCCTTGGGATGTACCTCAATATATAGAAGACTGTTAAGTCCTTCTTGGTTAAGAGACTTGATGCTTTAATGGTTAAACTAAAACACTATGACCTATTTATGATGCAACTTTGAATTGTGGATTTTTAGATCTATTTAAGTACATTACCTCTCTAATCAATGTATCAATTCAATTCTTTGTGCTCCACACTTTCTGCTTTGTGATGTTGTGCTTCACTATTTTTCAGTGTTTGCAAAATTCTTTAGCTCTCCTTTAGCTTGATTGATCAGGACTGTATGAAGTTCTTCTTCATCAGTTTCTCTTTAGCATCCTCTTTTCATTCACTCCCCTTAATCCCCTTTTCATGAATGTGATGTTATGAAAATGAATTAAGCTTGTCTCTTATATAGACATGATATTCACTATTTCTTGATTCTTGGCGTGAAAAAAAATCCAGCCAATTTGATTTAAAGCATAACTCCTAATTTATCTCGTAGTTATCTTCTTTCCAACTATACAAATCTTCTTTAAATAAATTACTTAACTCTGGTCAAATAAAACAAATAAAACAACTAGTAAGTCTATCTTTAGCTCTTTCTAGCTAGATAGATTTTTATTTTCTGAACTCTCTGTTTCATCGGTGAACTCTGTAGTTAGTTATCGGTGACAACTAATAGTTCCATCGATGTGACTCCAGTTAGCTTTGGGATCTCTCTCTGTCAGGTATCATTGTATTTTTTCTCATTGGGAAACTTTGTTTTCAGCTCATCGGGCATCCTATGGTTCTGCTTCATCAGGCAACACTGTCTTCTGCTCGTCGGGTATTACTGTGAATTTTCTTCTTTTCCTTTCTAATGGTGTGCACTCCATTGGTGTTGTCTGTAACTTGTTGAATACTTGACTTTTATGCATTGCTAAAAGCATAACCTTTGTTCCATTGATTCTCTGAAGTCTTTGGAATTTTGTTCATGACTGTACAGATGATATCAAGTTGACATCAATGACAATACAAACCATTAATTGATTTAATGCCTTGCATTATCTTCAAATTAACATTATCAAACATTCAATCAGTTACATTTCATCACTAAATGAAGTCTTTCTAGGTGTATCAATGTTGTAAATAGTGGGACATGAAGGTAACCATGCACACACCCTATGGTAAAGGTCAATTGAATATGTTATAGAGGAGGATGAAGTAGGAATATGATCCATGAAGATTTAATTTGAACAATTTTCATCCTCACTTCCATGTACCTCATTAGGGGATCTATCCTCTTTTGCAACAAAAGCCTCATCAAAGTATTCAAAACAAAAATCATACATGTTGAACAAAAAGTAACATTACAAGCATGAAAAATGTAAATGTTTTTGTATTTTTAAAGAAATTTGTGATTTTTTTGAAATTTTGAAATATAAATTCAAGAGAATAAATGAAATGCATATAAGATATAACATAAAATGTAAATCTAACACCAAAAAGAAAGAGTTGTCTATCGTAGGTTCACCAAAATGTAAAGGATAAAAAGTTGGTATGATAGATCTACTAGGGTTTAGAACCAGAGATCCAAAGTCACATACTAATCACCCTTTACATTTTCTTTAGTTTATTTTTTTACTATATTATTGAAATCAAAATATAAATTTGAAAGTATTACAAAGAATAAAGGATTTAAATACATACCTCACATTATTGCAGATCTGGAAATATCCATTTTCTGATGTTTGTGTCAAGTTTTCAGAAAATCTACAACCGGATTTGGAAAAGAAATGCAGAGACAGAGAAAACCCATAAATATTTTATGAATCTGGCTCAGGTCTGATTTTGACCCAAAAATGAATGTCACCTTTGACCCAAAAAGTCTGATTCTGACCCAGAAAGTCTAATTCTGACCCAGAAAGTTTGATTCTGACCCGCACAGTCTGACGTAAAATCTATTTTTGGATCCTAACAGTTTGCCGAAAAGGGTATCCGGATCTGCACTCCAATTTGTTGTTTTGAACCTTTCCCTGCAAGAAAAATGGTTTTGTTTTTTGGGGGGAGGGGTTTGCCTTAGTCAAACCCCAGTTTTGGAATTAACCTTATAATTGAATTGAAATTTCATAGATAAACAAAGTAGATGAACAAATTCACCTTGCTTGTATAGAAACCCTTATGGAAGATTCAAATTATTAGATCCACAAGTATGTATGCACCAAATGGATGTAGGGTGTAGAATATAGGATATAGGATGTCTCAAATCAATTTCTTTTAGATCTTCAACACCAATCTTGAATGGATCTTGGAAGAAGAGAAGGCTTGCATGGATGTGGATGGAGAAATGTTCAACAAGAGAGCTCCATAGAGATTTGAATCCTTCAATGGCTACCAATGGATCTCCTCGATGAATTAGATGTTTGAATTCTTGAATGTAGATCATTTATTTAAATACATTATCCTTCATGTGCACAGGTGATCATGTTCTTCATGTGTATGTCTTATGGCTAGAGAAAATGAGAGGAGAAAGCTTCCTTATATACAAATCTAGGGAAAAATATTCTAGAGAGGCCTACATAGGAGAATTAAATTCCCATTAGACCTATACCCCTTGAAGTGGACCTATATTAAATATAATTTCAAGAGTCACTACCTCGAAGACCGAAATAGCCGACCCGAAAGAGAGAAATAATTCTTTATGAACCCTGACATCAGGAAACTTTGGGATCTTAAAATTTGGACCTTGGGTCAAGGTCGAGGTCAAACTTGGCCTAGGTTAGGGTCAAGGTTGACCTTGACCTATATTAGGGTCAAGGTCAAACTTGACCTAGGTTAGAGTCGAGGTCAAACTTGACCCTAAGGTCAAGAATCTCAGAATCATAGCATGGTGCCAGAAAAGGTAGGAGAAAAGTAGAAAATAGGGCAGAATTAGGGGAAAAAGAAGATCCAAGTCAAAGACCCATTCAAGGAACTTGACATGACCCCGAACCACTTACTTGAAGGGATAAACTAGTCCTAAATGGAAGTGCTTCCATTTTATGATGATACACCATCCTATAAGATTCCAATAAAACAATCAGTGTTTGTCCTTGTTGCTCCTAAGTTCCCTTAGTACAATGATGTGTATACTTACCTAAAAGACAATACCCTACCACCCGACCTATCTAGGAACCAAAAGAAGTCCCTTATCTGACAAGCCTCTAGGTACACCCTTCTTTCTAATACTTTATATAGAAAAGGTCTAGATGGAATGATTTTAAGATGTCTCACTTCCATAGAATCCCAGAGAGCCTTATACGTGGTCCATGAAGGCATTTGTGGGGACCATGCAGATGATAATAGTTTAGCAAAGAAGATCATCAGAATGGGATACTATTGGCTGATTGTAGAGGTAGATGCTCATATGTATGTACAAAGATGTTGAAAATGTCAAATACACATAGATCTTATTCATGCACCATCTCAAGGCCTCCAACCCATTACTGCAACATGGCCTTTTTCAAAGTGGGGATTTGAATTAGTGGGAAAGATAACACCTACTTCCTCTAATGGTCATAAATAAATAATTGCAGCAGTAGAATACCTTACCAAATGGGTGGAAGCAATTTCTCTCACATGTATCATTGGCAAGAAGATCTCCATGTTTATACTAAACCACATCATCTATCGATATGGGATCCCTCAGACCATACTTATCGATCATGGTATGTCTTTCCAAAACATAGATGTGGAAAATCTCTGTGAGAAGTTCCAAATAAAACAAGGTTTCTCTTTATTTTACTACCCCTATGGAAATGGACAAGCTGAGGCAAATAACAAAACAATCCTGAAAATCTTGAAGAAAAATGTCAATGAATCGGGTTGAGACTAGCATTTATAGCTCAGTCCCACATTATGGACATAAAAAACAAGTGTGAGAACACCTAATAGAGAAAATATCTTCTTCTTGGTATATAGATCAGAGGTCGTTCTACCTCTTGAAATTGAAATCCCATCCCTCAGAGTATCACTGAAGCATATCATATTAGATGAAGACTACATAGTTGCTAGACTTAGTGCACTAGAACTGTTAGATGAGAGATGCAAAAATTCAATGAATCACTTACAAGGCTATCAGTATCGCCTTAGAAGAAATTATCGCAAGAAAGTCAGGACACATACCTTTGAGGTAGGAGATCTCATCCTCATGGAAAATTAGAAGAATCAAGTAGAAAGAGTTAAACCAGGCAAGTTTGAGACCAATTGGCTAGGACCATACGTCATTATAAAATCATGTGACAATGGGGCATATCAACTAGAAACTTAGGAAGGAGATCAACTCCCTGGTTATATAAAAAAAATGCACCTAAAAAGGTTATATACCTGAGATCTCCAGGCCAATATACATGTTATATATGATCTTGAAAAAAAGTACAAAAAATAAAAAAAATATTAAAAAGTTACCTTGGTTAAAACCTAGGAACAATGTGCCTTGGCGACAACAAAAAAACACAAAAAGATATTAAAAAAAAAGTAGAGAGAAACAAAATTACTCTCTCATTGAAAACCTGGCAAAAATGCACTATTGGGTAGGTACCTTGGTGAAAACCTGGTAAACAGGTGCCAAGTGTTAAAGTCTCGCGTCACCATCAATGAACTCCAAAAGATTAAGCTTGTACTCCCCGCATGCAAGATTGAGTACCTTGAGCTATTATAGAAGTGTAATCCCCTTTGAGACATCATGCTTATCCATGGCTTATACTGACTTACCAGATAGGGGTGCAATCTCAAAAGTAGTAAACAAATCCCTAAAAAGAGAAAAATGTCCTGAAAAACATCTAAAAAGAGAAATAAGTCCAAAAAAATCCTAAAAGAACAAAATGTCGTGAAGAAATCAATCATCAAAAAAATCAAATATTGCAAAAATCTCTACAATAAATCATCTCAGTCATAAAAAATCAAATGAAGATCAAACAATCGATCAAATGTCAAAACTGTGAGCTTCGCAAATCGGTAATGGACTCATGACTCATCTTTATCAACAATCCAATCTGTCATCAATCGAATGATTCAATCTATCATTAATCAAGCTATCAATTGTCTTATAAAATGATGGATATACTCAAAACCAGACAGATCGGTCTTATATGAGTCATCCATTCTCTAAACCAGACACATACACAATAAAACATCAAAACCAAGCAAATCAAGGAACAGTAAGGTTGTTGACTAGGTCAGTCATGTCAGTTTGTTGTCATTATACCTTTCATGATTGTGTTCTTATGCTCCTCAAGGATACCACTAAGTGGTGAGAGTGGAGATGATGGATCATGATCTTGTTTTATTTTTATTTTTTCTATTTGTGAATTTTTTCAATTCTATTCTGGGGAAATGATGATTCAGGATAAATGTGATAGGAGCTATCACACATCTGGTAGCCATGCAGTTCCATGATCTGAGCTAAACCCTAGAAAATAATTGAACATTCCTTATCTTTTATCTACTTGTTGTTATCATAGATCATAGCAATATCCATATGGTCAATATTTGGGTGCATTTACTCTCTTTCTTTTCATAATAAGGTGCAATGATGAATAAAATTGGAATGTATGAATGACTTGGTTTCATCAATAATTCTTTCATTATTTTCCAAAACTAAACTCTCACCAGGATAATCTTTAAGAAACCCCCCCCCCCTTCAAAAAAGGTGTAAAAAACTGGTGAAATTTAGAAAACTATAGAGGAAATTATTAATTTTATTGGCAAAAAAAAATTTCTTTTCAAAGAAAAAAATAATCTCATTTGACGAATTGTGTTTTTGTTTCAGAACTACCAAAATATATATTGGCAAATAAAAAATAGTATTTATAGTATAAAAATATATATTGCTGAATTAAAAAAAGTATTTATAGTATACAAAATATATATTGGTGAATATTCAAAACATAGCGATAGGACTACATGTCAAGTTGAGTGCTACGTGTCATTTACTGATGACCATTTTGTGAGGACAGTTTGCGTAGCTTTGGAAGGCTAAAAGGAGGGTCGATGGCTAACAATTACAAGGATACATAATGGTCATGTTGATGGTGTGCGTGACTTCAACTGTTATGTTTTCATTTTAGAGTTGTAGGCCACGAAGATATGCAAAGGTCAAGTAAGTTTGCGGTTGACAGTTTGGCATTTGCATAGCTTCAGCACAGTTTGTGGTGACTGCTGACAGTGTGCGTAGATTTGACAGACTAAAAGGAGGTTCGATGCTGATAGTTAGAAAGATACATAATGGTCAGGTTGACGGTGTGTGTGACTTTGGTGGTTATGTTGGCAGTTTAGAGTTGAAGGCCATGAAGATACGCAAAGGACATGTTGACAGTGTGCGTGACTTCGGAAGTTATGAACATAGGTAGGATATGGGGTTCCGAGGCCACGCTAGAAGTCTACGTATCTTTTCCATGAAGTTATAGTGACATTGAACACTGAAGTGCAATTAATGAGTCTTATTGATGCCAAGATTTTGATTAGACATTAAAAAGGATAGTCACCCTTATCCGACATCTTGACCTCTCACTAGTCACTAGGAAATTAATAGCAATACTGTGAAATGTGAACAAATAATTTCTTACCTTGGTCCAACTTCCTCTGAATTTTGATTCTCTGAAATGCTAAATCCTTTATTTACTGTTGCAAGATTCCTATTTGTAAATTTGTCCCTCCAAAATTTGGTAACGAGACACAAAAACTAAAATCCTAACAAATCTCATATTAATTTATATCAATCCATGATTCAAATTTCCATTTTTTTTTAATTCTTGGGATTTTGGCAAAAATGTGTCAACCTGAATGTAGGAATTAACAAACGGTTGGAAAAATAGGTCATGGTCAATATAAAAATTAATTAACGGTTGGAGAAATAGATCTTGGTCTATATAAAAATTAATTAACGGGTGGAGAAATAGGTCATGTTTAAGATAACAATATAAACCATTTGGCTATTTTAGATTTTATATGCAATTTATAATTAATAACCTTGGAAAATAAGAGAGGTTAAAAGAACCACATCAGATTGGTTAAAGCCGAATATATTGGTCAACCTCATCAAATGGAAAATCTTATTGGCGATTCCAATGAATATTTAACCATTACCGTGTCAACATTGGGCGATTTGGGCCACCGTATACCATGTGTGATTCGCCAATTCCACCAAAAATATTTCCCAAAATTTGCCAAAAGGCGAATATTCACCACTAAAAATTATGTTGAATCTCACAAACTTTCTTCTAACTAACACATGCATGTACTCAGACACATTTATGCATATTAGGTTTGCATTCATTTATTGCATAAGAAAAGAAAAAGAAAATATGTGCATACATCATACAAGGAAGATCATATAATCAATGCATCCATAATCAACAGTGTAGAGTCAGTACATCAGTAATCATATAGAAGTGCATCCATATGAAAAATCCATCATACATCCATATGTCAGTATCATAAAAATGTAAAAAATCATACATCAAGGAGTCTGCATAATAAGAATCACATAGAGTGTATATAACCATAAAACATCTTATAAAAGTGCATCAAAATATAAAGAGGAAGCATATAGAAGTAAGTTGCACGTCATATAGAATCATATAGTAAGAAGCATCTCATATATCATGTGTCTGAGTACAATGGAAGCTCACAAGTCTAACATAAAGGAACTCAACATAATGTCTACATAATCGGTACATAATTGATACAAAAATGGTACAAATGATACAATGGTACAAATGATAAGTCAAGAGATGATACCCTAACCCTTGCTACCAAGCTGATGATGGGGTGGCATCTTGGATCCTACTCTGTGCTGCTAAGAAGAAGGTGCCACACCACTACCCTGTGATAGATGTACTTTACTGGATCTCTGAGATACAGTATAACTAGGAACATGTAGAGCAGAAGGAGCAACATCCTTGTAATGATGGTGCCATAAAACAATCTCTCTTCAGGACTTGCACCCTGATCTCCATAGATGCTCCAAAGCATCCCTAGGGGATAAATCATGTACACCATCCAAACAGGCTCTCACCTTTGCACAAGCATGTCTCTCCCTCTCCTCTATTGCTGCTAATTTGCGCCTAAGATCTGGAATCTCCCGAGTCAATTGCTGGACCTTTGTAGGACCCTCATCCATCCCCCATATCCGCATCCATGTCCCCCTCCTCTCTAGTACCTCTCAAACCCTCATCCCTCACAACCCACAAGTCTGATTCCTCATCCTCGTGGTTAGTATCACTATCACTACTGTTTCTTGATCCAGAAGAGCTGGATCCTACCTCCTCCACCAAAACCATCTCCTCATCTCTCATCTCTCCCCTCTCCTCTTCTCTTCTCTCTCTATAGGAGCCTCACCATTCCATCTTTGTACCCTCCTCAAAAGTTGAGGTGCATCCTCCTCCATCCTCTCCTCCTCCTCTAGGATTTCTCCTAAACCAACCCAACCAGTCCCACTCACCCTAGGTCCACCTTCTCTAGTCCTAACTCTCTCTCCACCTCTCCCTGGATCAGGATCATCATCATCTCCTGTCCCTCTACCTTGGCCTTCATCTCTCCCTCCTTGACCTCCATCTCTCCCCAAACCTCTTCCTCCCCCTCCCTCCCCCCATCCTCCACATGTCCCTCTCCCTCAATCACCACCTCTCTATCATGGTCTCCTCATGATAACCCTAGTCACGGGCTTGATAACATCTGTCAATGTAACTAGACAATGTTGTGTCCACCAAGCATCAAACTATGGAGTCATACATGCACAGTAAGAAGATTAAAACATAAGTACCATATAAATAGAAAGAAGGTGAAAATAATCAACAGATAATCATATATCATATGGGAAAATACAAGAAAATATAGTAATATACCTGCATCAATATTTTCTAATTGCCACATCCACTAAATAGGACGTAGGCCATCAAACTCGATCCTCACAGCATGAACTAGGATTATGGCTCCCCAAAGTATGGTGTCTCTGGACCCGCGGAAAAAGTAAGCATATGAATCACTCACATCTTTGTGCTCTCTAAATTTCCTCAATACCCTATTTATGTTGTTCAAATTAATGATATGAATATGCTCAGTAAAATGACCCATTAAGTACCTCCTCTGTTGGCAGAAAGGAAGGTGTGTATCCTCACCATCCCAAATAGGACAGGATCTATAAGGCCTCCAGATAAAGTACATAATAATATCTAGTTATTGTCTCCAGTAAATAAGGTGACCCATGTGAGACTAGATTATGACTCCCTCGTAAAGAAAAACATAAGGTCTCCCTACAGGAAGATCTCAAATACCAACAGGTCTGCAAACGACTATGTGCTCCCACGCCCAGATATAGAGCAGAGTTATGTCGCATCCAATTGACTTACCACCCAGGTAAGCCACGTAAAACATATGATAGTATATGTGAGAAAGCATAAAGAGCCCCCATGGATAAACAGTATGGTCTCTAACCATACTCTGGAGAACAGCTCCCCATCCTATAGAAAAATCATGTTGCCTACGATCGGAACATAGAATCCCACAAATCAACCTACCTAAATAGGTACTCAATCTATCTAACCCCTGGCTAAATCTGGACCATGGGATATCATAGGGATTAGACATCCCTAGCTGATACTCAGGAAAAACTTACATCTCACATAATGCAATGATGCTAGGTTGTTAGGTGAACTCTACTAAAGCACCCTGAATAGGAACCTGCAAGATGCGATACACATCCTCAAGCATCACAATACAATCTTCAATGGGAAGTTGAAAAGTGCACATATCAAAGTGCCACCTCTTGATAAAGGTAGAGATTAGACCCCTATTGGTCTTGATCTCTGGCATATAACTAATCCAGTACAAGCCCAACTACCTCAGAATATCTCTATCATCATCAGTAATCTAAAAATGATAAACTAAAAGTGGTGGCTTGGAATCTCAGCATCAAAATACATCACCAACTATCTGCACAAGCAAAGTACAAACAACTATCAGTACAGGCAGTGACAAAAAAATTGACCTGTGCTAAAAAATTAAGTTTTTAATCTAGCAGGGTAATTGTGAAACTTTTAAGGAAATTGCAAAATAGAAAAGGATGATTGTGAAACACAATCAACAATTGTGAAAATGAAATATAAATTATGGTAATAAATGACACAATCATGGTACACTTATCATTTGTGAAAGGTAACTATCAATTGTGAAAGACAAGCCATAATTGCAGTAAAACCAAGCTTGATTACGACACATATAAAAAAATTGGTCTAAAAACAATAAACTTTAAAGGCATTAATGACAAGAAATAAATGCAAAAGGGTCTCAAAACTCACCACACCACCTACACCCTCTGGAACACCAAAGGTAAAAACTCATTTGGAATGGTGAATCACACCAAGAAGGCTTGTCATTGCTTGAAAGAAGCAAGAAAACAAAGGAAATCAAAAGCTCAATCTTACCAGGAAATCAGGAGCTCCAAAGTGCAAAGTGACAACTGAAAGGGCCCATGAGATATTTATAACAAGTCAGCAGAAACACTAATTCTCCAAGGAGCCCTATTTTACCATCTTGGGCACTAAAATCTTTGAAAGGTGATATCTTCAACATTAATAACTTCTATCATGATCCGTTTGAAGCCATGACAGACATTTTATTTTATCAAAAAATTGTCGCTCCTGTCGTAACAAATTTACGCTCCCACTGCGTCTTTTCACTCAAATTTGTTGAGGGGGCATAAATCCACCTACTATCACCAAGGCAAGCTGGGGAAAAATCAAAATTTGAAGATACAATGTGACAAGCTGCATTGTATCAAAGAGGGTTAAATGTAGACACCCTAAAATGGACAGACTTGTGACCTTATATTTAATTACTAATTTAACTCTATTAATTAATAGTTTTATAATCATTAATTAATCATCTTATTTCATCTAAATCCAATCATCTAATCATTCAATCATTTTCCCATAATTAATTTTATTTAATTCAATTCAATTTCCTAAAGTTTAAAATCAAATATTTAAACTTATTAATTTATCCTTCTAATTAAATTAATTTCATCAAATTAATTTGATTTCACTCAAATATTCTATTTTAAATCAAAATAAAATAAAATAATCTCATGTTTGAGTATTTTAATTTCTAAAATTAAATAAATACTCAAATAATTCATCTCTTCAATTCAAAGAGGTAACTCAATTAACTCTTCAATTCAAAAAGGTAACTCATATGTTATCTCTGTGATTGCATAAATCATCCCACCTTCTCTTGAGTTCTAAAAGGTAACTCACAAATCAACTCTTTAGTTGACTAAACCATCCCCTCTTTTCTTTAGTCAAGAGGTGGAGTTTACTGATTGCTTCTCTAGTTCCTTTTGATCTCATCCATTCATTCTCAAGTTTATGGGATCGATCTCATCCATCCAAATCATTTCCATTTCTATATAATTAAGGTCCTTCTCAACCATTTGAAGGAGGTCTGTATTTTTAATCATTGTGCACAATTACTCTGCAAGATTCTTGTACAAAGCATAAACCAAAATCATTATCATATTGATCTCATTTTCTTAACACTCCCAATTCACAGACACTGACAATGCCAATACTGAGTACAATTCATACATGATTTCAGAAGGGTTAGAGAGAAGCAATAGAAGTTTCAAGCATTGTGGTTTGCATTTGTTTGTTTTCCTCTTTGATGCATGTTATTTTATTTTTCATAGGTTCGTTCTTAGTAGTTTGATTGATTTCTCTCATTGCAAATCGGTGCTAGTAACCCTTGTTTGAGTGTGCAGAATCAGATCCTATACACCTAGAAAATCACTTAAAATTTAAATTGTAGGTTAGTATAGCTTTGTAGTTTCTATTTCAATTCATTGTAGTCATTTGTTTATTTTCCATCAATCTGTATTTCCTAAATATTATCAATTTTTCTTATTTGGCCTCCTATTTTGCATCATTGTATCATTTCCCCTCAAATCCATTTCATCATAATCACAATCAATGAAGAATAATTGACTAACTTAGTGCTTAAGTCCTACTTGAGCCTATTGGGTCATATTCCTTCCAAATTGTGCATTAAGGAAAGGTGGACATTGCTTTACATTTTTTTATCCCTCTTTTCTTTATGTACAATACGAAATGAGAAATACAATATTTTTTGGACACTCCTGCATCATACTTTCTTGGTAATAAGTTTAGGTGAATAGTTCAAAAATTTGATCCAATGTGCAACAAGCTCAATTATTACATCAGTCTTTTTGGAGGGTCACTCTTCTTTTCTCCTCTTTTGCTAGCACCGAGCTCATACAAATCCTACTAATTTTTGTCTAGTTTTATTTAACATTATTTGCATCTCATGTGGATTTTTGTTGAAAAGACATCATTGTAATTATGATGAAGTATGCACATTTAGAGCTTATTTTTGTATAAAAATAACTAATTTAAGCTAAGCCAATCCAATCTCATTTGGAATAGAACCTTGCAAATGATTATTATCTAGAAGCAATCTTTGATAGCTTCTAGCAAAAGAAATGTTGGAGATAACCCACCCACAAGAAAATTATTAGTCAATGTTATAGAAAGAGAAGTATGTGAATTAAAAATCTTATCTAGTAATTCTTTAGAAATATTGTTTTGTGTCATATTCAAGGTGGTCAAAGGTGGAATTATAAGGTAACCAAGAAATTTCCTAGACAAATTTTTCTTATCCAGCAAAAAGTCAATCAAGTTCATACATTCTCTGAAAGTATAATTGACATTTTTTTGTAAGTTGATTTTGTGCCAAAGAGAGATACAATAAGCTCTTTGCATTAGAAATCTCTGATGGCATCAAACCACTTAGCCTATTATCATAAATTGAGAATAATGCTAAAGAAGAATTTAACTAACCAAAATATGTTTTTTATGATTCACTACGACATAAAATCAGTTCAAAATAAAACCACGTCATGGTTCATAGCATGTATAGACCAATAAAGAAATAAGCGCAAATTTTTCTAGAGGAAATGAAATGGAGGAATGATGTTCTATCATTCATTAAAATCTCAATTCACAGCCAAGGAAAAATTTCTTATAAGAATTCATTCTTAGAAGGTTGTTGAGGATCTTGTACTTCTCTAACTTTTTTCACAATTATCTATTATTCAATGTCCTATGGTGCAAGAACTACCACTTATTGATATTTACTGTCTTCCTTAATTATGAACAAAATGAGGTAGTCAAAACATCGTTAGTCTTATTTTCTACAATCTCATTGCTAAACACATTCATGCCTCTAGAATGACATGTTTCATCTATACTCAGGTTCTATCATGTTTTCATTTCATGTGTATACGATATTATTCATCATTCTTGAGCACATGTCCCAAAAAATTTATGTTATATTCTCTACTTTTTTGCTTAGTATTATTCATTGTCTACATGTTCTCTATAGGAATTTCTACTACTATCATCTTCTTTCCTTGGTTACATTGAGTTAGAAGTTTGTGAACTGAAGCTCTCCTTTTTCTCATTATTTAGTCTATTACTAGAACCAACCAAATTGAAGTCTCTAGGATTCATCTTGACTTATCAAAAGTTCTATGTCACCATTATGCATCTATTAGCGAGATAAGACCTGGGCCCTAGATTTTAACCTAGAGCTCTAATACCAAAATGTAAGGATGCAAATCCATATAGGACTAATTGTTGAAAAAATAACTCAAAGATTTCATAGTCAAAATAAATTAATGAGACATCAAGATAATTTACAACTTTTTCTCAAAATGGAGATAATATATCATTAATCTACATAAATTGCAACCAAGCGGTCGATATATATCAAATACATGATAAAGTGATATTGTAATCTCTCCATCTGCATAAGCCCAAGACTACTCTCCATATTCTATGCTCTATATGGGAATGGGGTTTAGGAACTTTTCCACCCAACCATAGAGTGTTTAGCTCCCCCGATGCTTAACATGAAAGTCTGAGTGCTCCACCCCACTCAAGAAACCTAGAAAATTGGAACTGGAAGGTCATAAAGAATTTGGTACTACATTCTAACCTATCTACATTTCATGTATGACAATATAACATCTACATAATGATACGGCAAGGAGTAAAATAAAAATTCAATACATAATATCAAAGCATATGATCTTCATTTTGGCCAAAGCATAGATTTTTGCCAATGATCTAGAAAATAGGATTAAGAAAAAAATCAATGACCTATCCTTCCCAAATATTCCACATTTGGCACCCGTCTGTAACATACAAACACACATGCAATAATAACATGTTGCACACCTTGGCTTCTTTTGTTCTAAAGGAAAAATTTACTACCCCTCATAAATCACTTCTCATCACAACAGTCATTGTCTAACTTGCCTATAATCATTATGTTTAAATATTATCACTATTAGGCACATTATAATATTATTTATATAGGGATTAGAAAATACAATGAGTCATACACACCAGTCTAAACCAAACTCATACTACACAATATTATATTAACCTACAAGCTTATGTATTCAAATTTTCTCTGTGTTATACATCAATATAATATTAAAGAATTAATCCAAATAATGACTACACTTCTTGATATATCGATAATTTTTATTGTATTTTTAAACCAAAAGGTTCTAATACATTCCCTAGTACAAAATATGTGATCTACAATTTAATTTCAAGCATGCACTTTAGTTTATCTTCGTTATCAAAGATATATATAAAGAAGCAAATAAACACACATATAAACATATATTTTCAATACATCTATTCACATTGTTCATTGTCATGCATATGAGCTTATATCATAATGGTGTAATACTTGTTTTATTAATCTATGTGTCATTTATCCTTTCAGATAGGCACGACAATGATTTGGGTTCACAACACCTTATCAAAATTCCTCCATACCATTTTATTATTAATTTCTCTAAGTAATTTCTTTATTCATAAGTCAATGACATATTTCAGTGTTTGAGGGAATATATTAGTCCTATTTTTAAAATCAATGTCCAATTGATGTTGAGGTTTAGTCTATTTCAAGACATCTCTTAAATCTTATCATTTAATTATTATACCCTCTCACTACCCTAGAACTTCATCTCCAAATAAAACCTTCAGATGTTTTAAGGATCATTTCTTATAAGATAAAGAGTCATTCACTAGGAATATAGTCGTTGCTTCATTTTTGTACCTATAACTCATTTCATTATTGTTGTACATCTTAATATATATGATCTACATTTCTTCTATAAAAGACATAACTAATGAATTACTTATGATATCTAAAAAAATGCATATCCTATATGTGTGTGTGATTTTTGTACCTGTTTAAGAAAGACACAACACTTCAATAAATCATTGCATTAGCTATAAAGGGGTTAGATGAGCATATAAAACCAACTAATATCAACCTATTGATTTCTAACTAAGAAGAGTGTGATTAATAACATAATAGCCCTCAGATTATGCTACTATTAGTGACATATACGAATTAGGATGAAAGATTTGAATTAAAATGAGCTATTTAATCATTTAAGCAATGCATTCTAGCTCTAAAAATGGGCATTATAACAATGCATTGTAATGAAACTATGAGATGAAAATGAATCTATCTAAATCTTAACAGCATAAAAATGTATTTTTAATATGAGATGAAGGTTTATTTGCTCTCAAAAATGTCTTCTATTTATAGAAGAATGAGGAGAGAGAGAGAGGGGGGAGACAAGATGCATTAATGAGTTGAAGAACTCATTAACGGTGGTGTAAGAGTAATAAATGCCTTGAGCATTCAATAGGCATGGTGGAGACATGGGCTTAAGGATTCTTCATTAATGAGGCATTAATGAGAGCCTTAAAGAAGCATGGGAAGGGTGTAAGAGAGTGGCTTGAGAAAGTGGACTTGAGGGAAGGAATCTTGAGATTCCTTGACTTTCTCAAGTGGGT
>MU227243.1:402258-423108 GCA_018584345.1 Thuja plicata
GGTTGGGATAGGTTAGAACCTAGGGTAGAAGTGGTTGAGATAGGTTAGGTTAGGGTTTAGGGGAATATAAATGAAATGAATTAAACTTATTTAATTCATTCAAAAATAGGATATTAATTATTTAAACCATTAATTGCTTTTTAATAATCAATAGGACTATAGCCAATTAAATTAAACTAATTAGGCTAGGGGGAATGGGTTATTTGCAAGTGAACAATTGATTTAGGGGTTTATTTAATTCCTTTATAATTAAATACTATAGTCATTTTTGAATTTGATTTGATTTAATTGGTTTGAATTGATTTAAATTGTATGGATATAATAGTTAATATAATTCAGTGATAAAAATCACCTAGGACATCAAATTTGATTTAAAATGAATTATGCCAAAGTAACATTGTCATGACATAATTGGGGGTATGATCACACTTAGGGAAAATAGGGTCTATAGTCAGAACAGACCAAATCCAGGTGATTACATTTGCCCCTCTTTGAATTTATGTGCGAGCGACGCATTGATTCAAAGAAAGTTTTTGGTTTTTTACTTCAAAAAGATTTAGAATTCTATTCTTGGTTGTCGAAAAAAATGTTGATGAGATCAGCCTCGCACTTGATCAAACTAAACTGATAGAATTGACTTTGAACTTGGTTGTCGTACAAAGGTCAATAAAAGATTTTAAAGATACCAATTCTGAACTTCGTTGTCGTCCAAAGATTGATAATATTGATTCTGAACTTGGTTGTCATTCAAAAAGTCAGTATGAAGCTGCCAGGAGCTTAGTAAGAATCTTTTAAAATGAGGAAACACAAGATATCCAGCTTGTAAGAACCAAAGCTTTCTATCCAATGGTTCTGACTTAGTCAAGGAAACTGTCATGCCCCTAGTTTGTTTGATAACAAAGTCGTTTGAATTCTATTTTGAGCAAAAATTTAATTGATGATAGTGTGATCATGCCCCCTCAGAAATGAAATCGAAGGAAAAGAATGAAATACTTTTGATTGAAAGAACGTTTCACTTGTAGGAAGCAGTTAGGGCAAGAAAGAATAGAGTAGAAGAAGTGGAAAAAGATGGTGTATTTAAAAATAAACACACGAGTACCAAGTTAATTATGTGAAAATATGGGTAATGAGATTGATAAAATGATGTCACACCAAGATTTATGATAAAATGTGCATTTTGACAGATTCTTGGAATAAATGATGCAAATCTGCATTTTTCAAAATTGTCACAAAAATGGTATTGTGCTACGTAAAACACCTTAGGCACCTTCGATTTGGTTCCCGATTGATCAAAAGGAGAATAGAAATGGAGTTTCAGTTGCATGGGAGAAGATTTGGAACTCCTAAATAGCTCAAAAGACCAATATAAGCCTCAAAAATTACCATTTTACTATTCATTTACACTTTTACCCATAGTAATTCTAAGAGCTCTGTAGAGAAGATGGTGGTCCCTGTGAGGAAGCATCATTTCAAGATGAGTCATTGACATCAGCGCCCGACCGACTACCCACCTCCGGTAAGTGCTCGTAAAACTACCTCATGAATTTTGCAAATTTGAATTTCATGCATTTTTGTAGCTTGTCTAGCCCTTTTAATTTTGGGTCGCATTCGGGATTCTGGATCGCACCCTGTCAAACCCGCATCGTATCTGGTATTTCCCGAATCGCATCCTATTCTTCCAATTTTGGGCATTGCATCTAGGATACTCTAGATCGCATCTAGTTTCTCTATTTTAGGCTTAGTTTTGGGTCAAAATTTTAGTGTGGTCACACCTTGCCAATTTAGGATCGTACCCAGCATTCTGGATCGCATCCTAATTTTTTGGGATCGCATCCAGTATGCTTAATCGCATCCTGTGTTTCTAGGATCGCATCTGGTAAAAGAGATTGCATCCTGTCTTTCCAGGATCACATCTTGTTAGTAGACTTAGGATTTTATCCATTTCAACCTATTTGTTTTTCATGGACCTTGAATTATTTATCTGATTTAGGACTCTGCATCATTTTTGTAGATAGGATACTGATTTTATCTTTGTATGTATCAAAAACAAGCATATTTTGAGGTAGTTTCTTTCAGAGGCACATATCTTGGTCACATGCTTGCCTTGTCTAGATTATTATCAGATGATGAGAATGTGACAGTAGTCTATTATGGATTATGGTCTTTGATAGGTTTACCCGAGATAGGGGTAAATTGAGGGTTATTGACTGCTCTTGCCAAGAGATGGCACTTAGAGCACAACACCTTCCATCTCCCGATCAGGGAGATTACAGTTGCACCTGACGATGTATGACGGATACTGTGTGTTCCAATTATTTGTCATGAGGTATGCTTCGAGGAAACATTTGTCATAGCAATTGGAGTAGCTCATTGATATTTTTAGGATGACACCATTGATCGCAGATACCTTTCATGGGACTATATGGTCGATCATTATGATCGATTATCTGTGTACTTAGCAGGTTTGATAGGTGGCATCTTGATGCCCGACAGAGGTCAGCATGGATTTTTGGTCAGATGGGTGGACATGTTGGAGCAGATGGTCATCCATAGATGGATATTTGCATGGGGCAGTTGCATCTTAGCCCATATGTATCGAGAGTTGCATGAGATCGTATATCATTATACTCAGAGCATGACTATAGGCATATTGATTCTTTAGATATGGGCCTGGGAGCATATCCCTATTACATGACCGATAGTAGATAGACAGCAGGCCCCAGAGCAGGCCTATGTATATATGTATGTAGGTCATATTCAGAAACCCCATCTAGGCAAGGTCATGTACTAGAGATGACTCTTTGATGATATGATTGAGGTTGTCTGGCGACCATATTTAGATTGTGAGGAGTGGACCTCGGATGCCCATCAGGTGCCATATTTATTCCAAAGTAGGTATCTTATTGGATGGACCAGATATGTTATAGAGAGATTCATGTTTTCTTGAGTTCTGAGATAGTAAGACCGACAGGGAAGGACTTAGGATATTACTATGTATGCCCGGATCCAAGATGAGGTACCATTGTGGGGTGCTCAATTGATTTAGGAGACTTCCCATCAGGATATTCGTGATATGGTTGGAGTAGACTGGGATTTTTGCCTAGATATTGTAGATGCAGGTTGTTCAGAGGGTTATACTATAGAGATAATTTAGCATCCATTTCCTTGTTTCACTATACCATAGGAGGTCATTCCTTTCATAGAGGAGCCACTAGATTATTATCCTGATGATCATCCTACCAGAGGGAGAGGAGGAGTGCAGAGAGATAGGGGCGGTGGCTGACATGGAGGGAGCGATAGTGGCAAAGATGGAGGTAGGGATGGGAGACATCCTCCTCCATATGAGGGGGACAACGGTGGAGATGACAGGGGTGGTGGCGTAGTGGTTGGCCATGTAGATTTTGTCAGTGGGAGTGGAGATGGTCGACGAACCTGATTTAGATTTGTGGCTCCCTAGTTAGATCCAGGTCCATTATTGACAAGAGAGTAGTAGAGGCAGAAGAAATAGCAAAGATAGCTAGATAGAGGACAAGATAGATCATAGGATAGGCCATTGAGACAGGATTTAGGTAGGGGATCTGGCAGGGATGGTGATACTCTTTTGCATTGCAAGTAGGAGAGAGAGCAACCGAGGGCACAGATCACAGCTCTAGAGGCGAGAGCCACAAAATTAGAGTCTAGACTTTCCATATTAGATGTCTTGTTTATATAGGGATAGGAAGATGGAGAGGCTTTGACCAGAGAGAGACATATAGGCCTGCACATCCACACATCAGGGACAGAGGGCCACTTACTACTATGCTCTTTATCATGCGGCAGTTCTGGAGGGGTAGAGAGAGGTGTCATTTTCATGGTTGGCCCAAAAACTAGAGGGGGCCATGCCTCCTCCACCTCCATTTGTACCTCCTCCTCCTCCTCCTCCAGATTAGGGAGAGGGGGGAAGCTAGAGCTGAGATAGTCTGTCTCATTTTGTAGATTTGAGTTTATATTGTATATCTGGTTCATTCTGACTCCTTGATATGCTAATACTCTTCATGCCATATTCTATTTGATTTGTACCAGGTTTGGACACATATATATGCAGTTGTTGACCCTGATATGTCTTATGATTGTCTCTTTGTTTTGATAGAGTTATTTGCACATGTGATGATATCTTGGTCATATGATGAGTTAGATTTTAGATGATGACATTATTTTATGTATGTGTTGAGTTATCACTTATATAAATATATTTCAAATGGTATTATGTGAATATGGAAATGTATGTTTTTGAGTTTTTTGTATGCAATGTATGGATGCATTTTAGGATGTAAAAGTAAAAATGCAATACATGGATGCTTTGTTTTTGTATTTTCCTATTGTTTCTTTTTATGAAATGCAAAATGTATGTTATGGATATGCAATGAGATATATATCAATAATATGGCTGGAGGTAATTAACTTGGTTTTTAGAAGAAGAAAGATAGAAATCACTTTTGAGTACAAATTCCCAAATGTTTTTGTTTCTGTCAAAATGCATCATACAATCTTTAAATGCAGCTATATGCAGACTCTTAGGAATTGTCACTGATTAGCAAATTTTGCAACATTTTATCATCATTGGGAGATTTTTAGAATGGATACCACCGGATAGTACAACCATCACTAATACCCATTGATATTATGACAATATGAATACTATATTTATTGGAATGTCAGAAATAGACTTAGGTATCAAGGCATAGAAGCCAAGATAAAAATAGTCACCTTCCTTTTATTATATTAGAATCTGTCTAAGGCAAGATATTGGACCCGCAATGACCTTGAAAATTCATGTCCTTGGGTACATTATGGTTTGTATACCTTAGTGAGAATCTGAATCAGAAAATAGATAAGGAAATTGTTTCAACCTCACCGTAGTTTACACATAACAAAGATCAAGATATATGCGGCTATCCACTTATGATGGCAGCTCTTACCATAAACATCCAAGTTAGGTGAAATTTATAGGATTACTTGGAACAATCACCATATGCAAAAAACCAAGAAAATGTTATGCCCCCTATCCTTGTGACTCTTTGTCTTTGCGTAAATGTCATGGAGTAACTCGGAAGGTATAACAACATCAATTGAGAATCAATAAAAATTCATAACTTCTTAGATGCCCCTAGTTAAACATCATCAGGACATAAAAGAATTATGATCAATCCAAGACCAAATTGTGTTTAAGTAATACTATTGATTCATTTTTCAAGCACAGTATAGATTTATCAATCAAAAAGTTTGGAATTCAAGCAAATATGGCGTCCATTTTCTTGTATGCAATCTTGTTGTTTGGAATCCAATGTAGGTCTTAGGAACACCTTTCATGTTAGTGCAATGTTTGTGTCATCCTATTCATGAATGTGATAGTGGTAGTGAAAGTATCAAAAAGCATCGTATCACAAGAAAAACTATCCTATGAAGACATAGCAGATGCAACCTATCAGACTGGCGAAGATGCCCCTGGTGCAGAATCACTTATTCCCTAGAACTGAAAAGATAGACAAATCCCAAGCAAGGA
The DNA here is from genome assembly GCA_018584345.1 of Thuja plicata. Taxonomy (NCBI): domain Eukaryota; kingdom Viridiplantae; phylum Streptophyta; class Pinopsida; order Cupressales; family Cupressaceae; genus Thuja; species Thuja plicata. Next base: position 407,801 of record MU227243.1, read on the forward strand.
TAAGATAGTCGTAAGGAAACAAAGTCAGCATTTTAGCATAGGTAAAGTTGTGACGGCTCAGTATTAGTAGTGCATTGATAGATGGATCACTAAACAAAAGTGACACCTGATTGCCAGGTTTTCACCACTTGGCAAGATCTTTTCTTTTTTTTTTGCTACCAAGATGCATGTTTGACCAGGTTGTCATCAAGGCATTTTTCTCTTTTTCAATTTTTTTGCTATTTTTTCTTTTTTGAATGTTTTTGTAGTATCAAGGCGCCTATTTACTAGGTTTTCACCAAGGATACCCTTTCTTCAGGACTTTTTCCACTATTTTTGGATTTCCTTCAGGATCAATTTTCTGAATGTTTTTGTTATTTTCTGAAAACTTTTTCACTGTACAGGCTCTGCTAGCCAAACATCAAGCATAGAACCACTTCAGATATAGGGTATTGATAGGATCTAGAAGAATATCTCCCTCAATTGTAGCTAGTTGATAAGCTCCATTCCCAAAAGTAGCAGTGATAACATAAGGTCCTAGCCAGTTAGGTTCAAATTTTCCTTTCTGCTCTTTGTTAGGCTAGTTCTTAGGATTCTCCTTTAGGAAAAGATCTCCTACTTCAAATTTTTGTGGTTTGACCTTTTTGTACCCATTGGACATGCGTGCTTGGTATACCTTTAGATGGTCAAATGCCTATTGTCTGTGCTCATCTAGCAGGTCCAAATAATTCACCCTATCAATGCATTACTTCTCATCAGTAATGAGACCTTGTAAAGATATCCGCAAAGATGGGATTCAACCTCAATAGGTAGTACTCCCTCAGTGCCATAGACTAGGGAAAATGGCATGGCTCTAGTTGGTGTTCTGATGCTTGTTCTGTAGGCCCATAGTGCTGGATTCAGTTGTAGATGCCAGTCTCTGCCAGACTTATTGACAATTTAGTGTAGGATTTTCAGAATATTTTTATTGGATGCCTCAGCTTGTCCATTACCTTGAGGGTAATAGATTGAGGAGAAATGTTGAGTGATATGGAATTGTTTACAAAGGTAATTGATGTCTTGATTTTTAAATTGTCCCCCATTGTCTGTTACAATTGAAGAGGGTATCCCATATCTACAAATAATGTAGTTCAGAATGAACATAGCCACCTGCTTGCTAGTGGCTTTTATTAGCAGCATGGTCTTGACCCACTTTGTGAAATACTCAGTGGCCATAATGATGAATTTGTGTCCATTTGAAGAATTGGGATATATTTGTCCAACCAAGTCAAAGGCCCATTGCTGAAATGGCCAATGTGTAATGAAAGGTATAAGGTCTCTGGCAGGAGCATGGATGAGATTTCCTTGTGTCTGGCATTTATGACATGTTTTCAAGAATTGAATAGCATATTTTTCCATCATAGGCCAGTAATAGCCTACTCTGAGCAGTTTCTTAGCTAATGAAAAGTCATTTGAGTGTGATCCACATACACCTTCATGGACTTCATTTAGTGCTAGATCAGACTCTTCGATTTCTAAACACCTAGGAAGTGTACCGTCAAGACCTCATCGATATAAGTTATTAGTTATGAGGACATAACATGATGTCATCCTAATCAAGGCTCTTTTCTCATTTTTGGATAGATTGTTAGGAATGGTTTGGTTAGTGAGATAGGCAATAATACTGGCATACCAGGATTGGTCTAGGGTGTTCAAAACATAGATTACTGGGTATGGAGGGGTATCAAAGGTTGGATAGGATAATTATTATACCAAGAAGTCATAGAAAAATTGATGTTCCTCCAGTTGTAACATGGATGTTAAGGTAGCCATAGCATCTGCAGCTTTATTTTCTATTCTGGGTACTTGCTGGAATGTGATGAAGATAAAACATTTCTCTAAATCATCAACCAGTTGTTTATAGGGCATAAAATTCTCATCTTTCATCTGATAATCATCATTGACCTGATTGATAATTAGTTGGGAGCCACCATATACGTGTGACTCTACAATTTTCCACTCCATAGCTAGCTTAAGACCATTTACCAATGCTTCATATTCTGCAATATTATTGGTGCATGGAAACATCAATTTGTAAGATTTGGGAATCTTGTAACCCTGAGGAGTTATGAATAGTACCCCCGCTCCAGAGCCTTGTTGAGTGAATGAACCATCAAAGTACATCTTCCATGGATAATCAGTTAGATGCATGATTATTTCATCAAGGAATTCAATCTTTAAAGGTTCATCATCCTGGAGTGGTGAATCAGCCAATTGATCTGCAAGGACCTATCCTTTTATAGCTTGCCTTTCTACATATTCAATGTCAAACTCACTAAGAATCAAGACCCATTTTGTCAAACATCTTATTAATGTTGTTTTTCTTAGGAGATATTTTAAAGGATCTATCTTAGAAATGAGCCTTATTGTATGTGACAGCATGTAGTGTCTCAATTTTTGTGATGTGAAGATGACTGCTAAGCATGCTTTCTTAATAATGTTGTAATTGAGCTCATAGGTGACTAGTGTTCTACTAATGTAGTAGATAACTCTTTCTTTCTTTGTTTCATCTTCCTATGCTAGCAATACTCCCAGTGGTGTAGTTGTAGCTGAAATGTATAAGAGTAGTGGCTTCCCATGAATAGGCGTCATAAGAATAGGAGGAGTAGCCAGGTATCCTTTCAATTCTCTGAAGTTGGCTGCATAGTGTTCATCCCATTTGATGGTGACCCCTTTATGAAAAAATTTGGTAAAGTTTTGTGCTCTATCTGCAAGTTGGGACATGAACCTCCTGATTGACTGGAGTCTCCCTTGTAGTGTCCTCATTTGACTGATGTTACATGGAGGAGCCATCTCTAGAATAGCTTTCACCTTTGTAGGATCTACCTTAATTACCTTTGCTAAAACAATGAACCCTAGGAGCTTCCCTGATTGGACCCCAAAGGCACATTTATTTGGGTTGAGCCTGAGTTGGAACTACTCCATACAGTCCAATATCTTTCTTAAGTCCTCAATATGAGTACCTCTTTCTTTAGATTTAGCCAATGTGTCATCCACATAGTCCTTCGTGTTCTTGTCCATCATGTCATGGAATATAGTTGTCATGGCTCTTTGATATGTTGCCCGGCAGTCTTTAACCCAAATGGCATGACGTTCCAGCAAAAGGTGCCCCATGCACATGTAAATGCAGTTTTCTCTTGATCCTTAGGGGAAATTATGATTTGATTATAGCCTGAGAATCCATCCATTAATGAATACATCTGGTAGCCTACTGTGAGGTCTATGATCATGTCAATGTTAGGTAGTGGGAAGTCATCTTTTAGACATGTTTTGTTTAAGTCTCTGAAGTACATACAGATCCTGATAGATTTATCAGATTTAGACATAGGGACGACATTAGAGATCCATCCTACATAGGCAATGAATCTGATAAATCTGGCTTTCAACAATTTCTTTATCTCTACTTTTACCAATAATACAACATGAGGATGCATATTTCTAAGTTTTTGTTTCATGGGCTTGATCCTGGGAGCTATAGATAAGTGGTTCATGATTAGATTAGGATCTAGTCTAGGCATATATGTATAAGACCATGTAAAGTTGATCTTCTTTTCCCTTAGGAACTTTATAAATGGTGTCTTCTCTTCTTCTGACAAAGATTGTACAAGGTATACTATTTGAGGATCTTCAATGGTGCCCAAATTTACTGGCTGTGTTGGTTCAATCAGAACTGATGACCTTTCTTGAAAGTGCTTGGGGAGGATATCAAGAATCCCATCTTTTGGCAACTCTAAGAGGTTTTCACCATCAGATGCATCTTTCCTCTTTACTATTTTAGGATCTGATACTGCCACAAAGTGGTTTTCACCGTCAGTCCTCTTTTTCTTTTTATTTTTGAATTTTTGACTGAGAAACCTGATATCCTCCCGTGACATGTTCGCGCTCCTCACATTTGTGGAAGAAGGGTAAGGTTCACAAGCATTAAGATAGAAAGCTAGGGTATAGTCATTGGAAAATTTGAGGATAGGGGTAGGATCTGTGTTAGTCTAATCAATGAGGTCTGGGTGTATCAAAGACAAGGAATCAGACTCTGGGAAGGATAGCATCATGTTAGCATCAAGACCATTAACTGATAGGACATGTTCTGTTAAGTTAATTTCTTCAATGTTTAGATCAACAAGAGTTAGATCATCATAAAAAGGGTCTTTGTTAGTCATATGTGGATCAAACTCTAGTGATTCATTAGTAGAACTATTATCTTCATCTCTCCATAAAAGGAGGCTTCTTTATTTTTGCCTCTAAAATTCTTCTAGACTTATGAGAACACCAGTCTCTTCATCAATGATTGGGGGAAGGAATGCTTCTTCTGCTTCAGGATTATCAATGTCGTTGGGAGTAGTGTTAGACTGTTCACGAGGAGATGAGGGAGCCACAAACATGTGAATTTTATATATTCCAATATCTTTAGTGATGACAGATAGCTCATCCCATTCATAATCATGAGAGTCAGTGACCTCATCATCAGATCTGTTTAAGTATTCAGCAATGGTTATTTGATGTACCCGGTTACCTACCTATGGATCAAAGTGTGGTGGATCAAGGACATGTGAAACCAATGACCAATTTCCCCCAGTTAAGATGTAAATCCTTTTGTCAGGGTGTGTTTTTCGTAGCTATTTCTATCAAGGGCATTTCTAAATTACCTGTTGTTGAGCCTCCTATCTCTTGAATGAGAGGTTGTGCTAACAAAGGGGTGTGAAGATCTTGTGGTATCTCAAAGTTGGGTACATAGAATTCTCCTTGATAGTTGGGATTCTCTGTGCCAACATGTAATAACCTTTCATAGGACCACTACTCTAGTTCATCTATTTCATTACTCCCTTTGTCTGAGGTTGGACTATCTTTTGAAAAGGTTTATCAGTTTTAGTATTAAAACCCAGTCTTGTTTTGTCTCTGGTATTCCAAAACTCCATGCGTATAGGCTCAATAATCCCCTGTCCTATGTCATTTAGAGGTCCCTTTCCTTTGTATCCCATATTCTTGATGAAATCATATCCCTTTCCATACTATTCTAGGGATAGCTCTACATGTTTGACCTCAAATTCTATCGGTTCTCCTTTGCAAAGCCAGTCCAAGAATGCATGTTCTTCTATGTTATCTGAAGAAGATGTGGATGCCTTTCTCATACCAATTGCTTTGTGTACTTCTGGCTCCTTGGATGCAGTAGGTGTGAATGTTGAGGAAGGTTTTCCATAGGTTCTTGGTGACATCGGAAGTTCTGTCAGTGATGGAGTTAGGTCCATCTTGTACTCTCCCATACCTATTTCTTCAAGTTTTAGGCTTTTGCCAAAACTCTTTATAACCATGCCCTTAGTAGTTTCAGGATCAATTGCATCCATATCCTCTTTTTTATGTGGGATCATACTACCTACTTTGATATTATTACAAGTATAGTTAGCATCTGCAGGAATCATCACTTCCACCCCATTATGTGGGAACTTTATACATTGGTGGTAAGTGGATGGCACAACTTGCATTTCGTGAATCCATGGTCTCCCCAATAGGATATTGTAGGCTAGGGGTAGATCCATAACTTGACAAATGACATTCCTCTCAATTGGTTTGACCTGAATAGGCAAAACAATAAGACCTTTGGAGGATCTTTCTTCCTCATCATAAGCTTTGATAGTTATTTTTCTTCTAGAGTCAATTGTTTGTTCAGAGAGACCTAGTCTCTTGATTAGATCAAAGGTACAGATATTTAATCCTGCACCTCCATCTATCAACACACGTCTAACATGGGATTTAAGAATGAGGACTTTGATATGGAGGGGTTGAATATGTGGATGTGTCAATGACTTATCATCCTCTTCAGAAAAAGAGGGGTAATGTGGTGCTGAGATGTGATTGACCATTTCTTGGAATTTGTCTATATCAATATCCTTTGGGATGTTAGCAGCATGTAGAGCTTTTTCTAGGATTTCCCTATGTACTGTGGATATCTTGAGCAACTCAAAAATGAAAATTTTAGCAGAGGTTCATTGCAATTGATCTACCAAGTCATACTTTTCTCCAGGAATAGTAACCACATGTTTTTCTGCTGGTTTGGGGATAGTAATGGTGGGAACCTTGGACATTGTTGTTGGTTTTGGGGGTCCTTTGATTGTGACCTATGCTTGGCTCCATTTTACGAAATTTGAGTGAAATGAAACACCTTTGATTGTGACCATATTAATTGATTCAGTCTTAATGTCTAGCATATTGATCACGTTGTCATTATTGGAATAGGTGTAGTTCACTTCATTACTCTTCCCTTTAGATGTTTTTCCTTTGTCGTAATTAGGAAATGGTTTATTGAATGTCATATGATCCTCATTGGTGGTGTGTCCATCCACTTTAATCTTACCACCTTCAATGAGGTCTTGAATGACACGTTTAAGTTTAAGGCAATTATTAGTTTTGTGTCCCTTGTTTTTGTGGAAGACACAATAGGAATTATCATCCCACCATCTTGGTTTGACCGCTGGTTCCCAGGGTTTTGAATCAAGAATTGTGAGAATCTTGTTATCCAATAGAGTCTTTAAAATGGTCTCGAGAGGTTCTCCCAAAGGAGTAAATGTTCTTTGAGGTTTTGAAGTCCATGACCATCCTTTACCATCATCATTGTTTGTTTTGGGTATGGGGGTCATGACCTTGGCGTCTTTTCTTGCCTGCATGTTATTAGTTATATTGAACACCTTAGGTTTAGGGTTAATGTTAGAGGCATCAACTACTCCATCATTGGTGACATTCTTGTTTTGCTTCCACCATTTAGGCTTGGAGTTGGAGTTGTTGGTTTTGTTTTCATTTTGAAGGGTGATCTCCCCCCTTTTGACCATGACTTCCTTGATATGAAGGGCATTCTTAATAATTATTTTGAAGCTTGGTGAGTCTTGCATTTGTAAGGCATAGTTTAATTCAGGCACCAGGTTATTAATGAAGATTTCCATCTTCTCTGATTCAGGAATGGCCCTTGAATATCATGTAAAGATCTTCCTCCATCTTTGTAGGAAGTGTGTAAATGATTTTTCAGTCTTCTATTTAGTATTACATAGATCCATCATAGTCACATCATGTTGTATGTTATAGGAGTAATGCTAGATAAAGTGTTGAATTAGCTCCTCAAATGTTTTGACCTTAGGGTTTAGCTTTGAGAACCACTCCATGGCATTACCTCCTAGACTAAATAGTTGCATGAGGTATGTAGGTTCGTGCATGTATTCTATGCTTAGAGCACAAAATTCCCTTACATGATCATATGGGTCAGTTTCTCCTGTGTACTTGTCATACTTTGGTCTTGTCATATTAGGAGGAAATGGGATCATAGTAATACTCTTATCAAAGGGGAATGGACAAATGGAGTCCAAAGAGTATGGTGATTTTGGTTTAATCTTCTCTTGTTTGAGATTTGTAAGCTTTGTTTGCATCAATGTTAGCTGTTTAGCCAGAATAGATATAGGAGTTGGTACCTCCTTCTCTTTGAGTTGTTCCACATCGTAATCCTTAGGTAATTTGACGCCCATGGATGCTAGATGGAGGAAGTATTTCTCTTTATCCTCATCAATCATCTTTTCCATTATTTTATGGAACCTCTTGCTCTGTTTGAGTTTTTCATATTCTTCTTCAGTGATTTCGTTCTCACTGCCGGACTCAAATAAAGGACGGTCAAACATGGGTTCTTCTTCCTCATCAGTATCTTCAGGCTTTTGGTATTTTCCATTTTTATATTCCTCAAAAGCCTCACTCCATCTGTGAGTGTCGCTATCCATTTGTGTAGAGTCCAAATTGAGTAAGAAACTACGAGATGTTTCTCCTTGAAAGTGTGGTGTTTTAGGAGGCACTTTTGATCCTTTAGACATGTACTTGTTGCGTCTTGTGTTAACCATGAAGTTGTATCTCAAATTTCATCAAAGTTTCCCAAGAGTGTTAGGTAGAGTCTCAAATCATTCAATTGAGTGTGTCCAGGTGGAAGTATCGTTTGATTTTTGGTGGAAGCAAATGATTCCAGCGTCAGAGGGTTAGAATGCCCTGATCGTGAGCTAGGAACCAACTATTTGTAAGAAGTGGGTAGACCACACATATTGAGACAGATTATGAGAAACTGATAGGACATGCAAGGTGGACATCTGAAAAATTATTTTTATTTAACAATAGGGAGACCATAAAAGATAGCAGGGACAGACTAAAGAGCCAAAATGGTATCCAAATCAACTGAGACTTTCTAAAAAGCTATCTTGAAAATGCCCACTATCCTAGATGCGAGCTCCCAGATGTGATCCTAGAAATACTAGATGCGATCTACTGATGACCCTAGATGTGAGCTTATGTACTAGATGTGACTATGTGCTGACTAGATGCGATCTAGAATACCATATGTGAGCCTAAATACTAAATGTGATTTGGGAAATCCAGGTTGCGATCTTATGATGTCTCTATCAGTTTTAATCAGTTATGAAAAGTTCATTTTGGAAGTGCGTGAAGTTTGTATGTTTGTAGTTTGATTTCTGAGATCCGTCGGTGAGTGAAAAACACATGCATTGATCTAGGTTTGAATGTTGTTGTTTGTTTGAAAATGTTATCTTTTTAATGATTTTTCAAACACGTCAAACATATTTGCATTGTTAGGAGGGTGAAACAGACACACATCTTTTTCCTATTTTCTAGGTGGAGGATGAAAATCATTGCTCATTGACTTAGGCACATACTCAAATGCTAATCAGAATACAGCCATCACCAAGCATGCAATGGCTCTAGTCATGATGTTGTATTAGCTGACTCCAAATGCAAGTGAGGGCATGATATGACTAGTGTCTTGGGGCAATTACTTTTTTCCTTGTACAAATATTATCAGCCTTTCAGGGATGAATCAGGAATTCTTTCAGTTGAAATGGTTTTCTATTATTGGGCAATCCATTTAAAACCATCCCCCATATAATTGCACAAGGAAAAATTGAGGCATATAGCCCTATGAGTACCTGAATATGTGTAATCTCGCAAGCAAGATTCAAGTGGCTTCGCTCTACACATACCCAAGCATGTTCAAGGAATGATGTTGAAATTCCATGAACAAAACTGGTTCCATCTTCCGAGGCTTTATCCTATGAGGAAGCAATTATTTATAGTGAGTTGGAAGGGTTGGCGTAAAACCTATCCTCACTTGGGTTGTTCCTGGGAGATTTTTTCCTCAACCGGCAGGCCCTCTACTATTAAATGTGTACAAAGGATTGGTGAGCGTAGGACATCTAGATTTCTAATTCTTCTGAAGAAGAAGAGCATACTCTCCTAATCCATGTCATTTTCTCCCAAAATAAAGTCAAGAAAATAGTTCATTCCCTCAAGAAATGTTGTTCTTGATTTAGATGTTCCTATTTAATGAAAACAAGATGCTTGAAAATAGATTTTCCTTGTTCAATTAGCCCCAATATTTAATGAGAAAGTTGTTCAATTTCTGATCCAAATTTAGATGATGAAACTTGTTCAATTTGCCCACAATATTAAGTGCTTTGTTTTTGTTCAATTACTAATCCAAAAGAAATTATACGATGAGAATTTTCTTGTTTAGTTAAATCCAAATTCCTCTCAACTCTTAAAATGATGTATAATTTTTTAATTTTCCTTAAGAGGAAAAGAGCATAGTCCTCTAGTCAGTTTATTAGAAGATTAGAAAATGTATCTTAGTGTTTAAATCATGTCAAAATAGAGGTCAAGATGGGGGTTTGGCAACCTGAAAACCAAGTTAGTTTTCTTTGTTGCAACTCCCATGAAAAACCTTTAATATCAACCTACAAACAATCGTTAGGCTGCCAAAAATATCAAAAATACAACTGGTCAAGAAGTTAGGGTTAGGCAAACGAGGTGTGCAAATTTTCTAACTAGATGCGAGCTTAAAATAACTTAATGTGATACCTTTCACCAGATGTGACCCGTTTCCCCAGATGCGATAGTATGTTCACCAGATGTGAGCTCAAACCAGAAACGATCCAGGAAATCCCAGATGTGAGCCTCTTTTTCTGCGGTGCGACAGCATTTTCCAGATGTGATTTATTGTCACCAGAAACGATCCTAGACCTGAAAACTTGGTAGATAGATTAGTGAAAAATGATGTCAAAATGAGGTCAAATCTCAATTTGTGCCCCACTGTGAGCGCCATAAATGTGTGTGTGATTTTTGTACCTGTTTAATAAAAATACAACACTTCAATAGATCATTGTATTAGCTAAAAAGGGGTTAGATGAGCATATAAAACCAACTAATATCGACCTATTATTTTCTAACTAAGAAGAGTGTGATTAATAACATAATAGCACTCAGATTATGCTACTATGAGTGACATATACGACTTATTATGAAAGATTTTAATTAAAACAAGCTATTTAATCATTTAAGCAATGCATTCTAGCTCTAAAAAAGGACACTCTAACAATGCATGGTAATGAAACTATGAGATGAAAATGAAGCTATCTAAATCTTAACAACATAACAATGTATTTTTAATATGAGATGAAGGTTTATTTACTCTCAAAAATGTCTTCTATTTATAGAAGAATGAGGAGAGAGAGAGGAGAGACAAGGTGCATTAATGCGTTGAAGAACTTATTAATGGTGGTGTAAGAGTAATAAATGCCTTGAGTATTCAATAGGCATGGTGGAGACATGGGCTCAAGGATTCTTCATTAATGAGGCATTAATGAGAGCCTTAAAGAAGCATGGGAAGGGTGTAAGAGAGTGGCTTGAGAAAGTGGACTTGAGGGAAGGAATCTTGAGATTCCTTGACTTTCTCAAGTGGGTGGAGTTGTTAATCATTCCTTAAAGGAATGTGACAATATTAGGAGGTGGGTTAGGATGAATTTAGGATTAGAATTAGATTAGCATGGAGAGAATGGGTTGGGATAGGTTAGAACCCAGGGTAGAAGTGGTTGAGATAGGTTAGGTTAGGGTTTAGGGGAATATAAATGAAATGAATTAAACTTATTTAATTCATTCAAAAATAGGATATTAACTATTTAAATAATTAATTGCTTTTTAATAATCAATAGGACTATAGCCAATTAAATTAAATTAATTAGGCTATGGGGAATAAGCTATTTGCAAGTGAACAAAAGATTTAGGGGTTTATTTAATTCCTTTATAATTAAATACTATAGCCATTTTTGAATTTGATTTGATTTAATTGGTTTGAATTGTATGGCTATAATAGTTAATATAATTCAGTGATAAAAATCACCTAGGACATCAAATTTGATTTAAAATGAATTATGCCAAAGTAACATTGTCATGACATAATTGGGGGTATGATCACACTTAGGGAAAATAGGGTCTATAGTTGGAACAGACCAAATCTAGGTGGTTACAGTATATAGAATATATTGACATTACCTTCTAATAAAATAAAATTATTTAAAAAAAAGTTAAATATAAATAACTATCCCAATGATAATAAGCTATGGTACTTAAAGAATTCATCAAAATCACATTACCAATGTCACCTAATGATTAAGGTCTTAAGTATAAATCTTTCTATACTAAATACTATTTTCCATTATCAAATTATAATTAATTTCTAACTTATTATTTGCACTATATTCTAGTGACCCATCTAATTTATGAATAACTCCTATTGGCTATATATTTTGTTGATGTTACTAGTTATACATGTGTTGCAGGCTACAAATAAAACCTCATATCACAATGCTAGAAAGAGAAAATTTAACTGTAAAATTTCACACATTAGTCAATCTATGTATATATCTAAAATCGGGGTGGTTCAAGTTTGGGGTGGTTCAAGTTTGAGAGACACACAACATTGCAAGAATACACTTGATAAGTGAATTTGGATTGTTAAGGAAAGAAGGAATTAAACAAATCATAATCATCTATAGATAGTTTGTTGGTGTGGTGTCTAATAATTGTAAATAAAATTAAATTTTAATTTATCTATAAGACTGATTAAAAAATAAGATTCCTTAACAGTGTTAATATTTTTTTTTTTATGGAGGGTTCAGACCTGCGAGACAGCCCAGCGAGGGTCTAAGCCTACGAGCTATCAATCCTAGCCTCATCCTTTATGATGTCAGAGCCTTGAACTTGGCAAGACTTGATCCCTGGTGGGCTTGTTGTGAGCCATTCAACTTCACCAATAGACCAAGGGCCCATTGACGACAGTGTTAATATTAAATTATAACAAATAATAAATATTTATAATAAAATTATTTGGCATGCATCATTCCATATCATAAGCTAAATTGCAAATACATTATATAAATGCATATACATATAATATATTTGAATATATCTTCATATCTATTTTGACTTTTTATTCAATGATATTCTAGTTCTTGTATTTTTTTGTCTTTTCTTAGACCATTAATTATTAAAGAGTCATCATGCAAGTCTCTAAACATATCATGCCCACTATGATAGATCTTTTTCACTCTCCTTTATGGCACTTTCACTTAGTGTGCATCTCTATAAGAGTGATTAAAAAATAAGATTCCTTGACAGTGTTAATATTTTTTTTTTATGGAGGGTTCAGACCTGCGAGAAAACCCAGCGAGGATCTAAGCCTGTGAGCTATCAATCCCAGCCTCATCCCTTATGATGTCGGAGCCTTGCACTCGGCAAGACTTGATCCCTGGTGGGCTCGTTGTGAGCCATTCAACTTCACCAATAGACCAAGGGCCCATTGACAATAGTGTTAATATTAAATTATAACAAACAATAAATATTTATAATAAAATTATTTGACATGCATCATTCCATATCATAAGATAAATTTCAAATACATTATATAAATGCATATACATATAATATATTTGAATATATCTTCATATCTTTTTTGACTTTTTATTCAATGGTATTCTAGTTCTTGCATTTTTTTTCTATTTTCTTAGACCATTAATTATTAAAGATTCATCATGCAAGTCTCTAAACATATCATGCCCACTATGATAGGGATTTTTCACTCTCCTTTATGGAACTTTCACTTAGTGTGCATCTCTATAAGACTGATTAAAAAATAAGATTCCTTGACAGTGTTAATATTTTTTTTTTATGGAGGGTTCAGACCTGCGAGACAGCCCAGTGAGGGTCTAAGCCTGCAAGCTATCAATCCCTACCTCATCCCTTGTGATGTCAGAGCCTTGCACTCAGAAAGAATTGATCCCTGGTGGGCTCGTTGTGAGCCACTCAACTTCAGCAATAGACCAAGGGCCCATTGACAACAGTGTTAATATTAAATTATAAAAAACAATAAATATTTATAATAAAATTATTTGACATGCATCATTCCATATCATAAGCTAAATTGCAAATACATTATATAAATGTATATACATATAATATATTTGAATATATCTTCATATATGTTTTAACTTTTTATTCAATGATATTCTAGGTCTTGCATTTTTTTTTTTGTTTTCTTAGACCATTAATTATTAAAGAGTCATCATGCAAGTCTCTAAACATATCATACCCACTATGATAGTGCTTTTTCACTCTCCTTTGTGGCACTTTCACTTAGTGTGCATCTCTTGGTATGATCACATAACACTATGCATAACCAATGTTGTGTATTCTCATGTATGTATATCCATAGCTATTGAACACAATGGATTGGATAGTAGATTTAATCTAAACAAATTATTTCTCTCATTCTCAAATTTAAAATGCAAATCTATCAACTATATCCAGGCAAATAAGCCATTAAGAGTTCATTGTGTGTTATATTTTTTACTGTATGAACAACAAGTCAACTTAATACTTGTGACATGTGCTTGTAAATTATAATAGTTTAATAGGGAGATCTTGGAGCTTCTAGGCAGATGATAAAAGGTAGGGTTTTGGGGGAGGATTATTGTTGTAGAGATGCTCTAAAGATATGTTGTATTTTAAGTTCTATTGTCTTGTAACACATGTTTACCCTTGCAATCTTGTATGAATCTATATGAAATATATACCCTCCCATTATTAGTGTTGGGTATGTAAATGCTACAACTGTTATCAACTTTTATCTCTCATGTTTAGTAGGTTTTTTTATCACTCGAATGTGCAGCTTTGTTGAACCTGGTTCAACTATTTAGTGAAACAATGGGATGGCCTCATGGAGTGTGGGCTCCAAAGTTGAGACCAAGCTTCTAGTCATAGAGTTGGTTTTCTATTGATACCTCAACTAAACTGAAACTTTCTCAGAGAATAAAGGAAAAAAAGACTTAGCACACAAGCTAAAATCTAATGGATGATGCACCAAATTCCTGTGACATATAGGGCTACTCAATGAACAAAATATACTAAGAACATCTCATGAATATTTCATAGTATATTTGTGCATGAATTTTTCATAGTAAAATTGAATCTTCAAAAGATTTTAGAAGAAAAATAAGATATTCTTCACAGCTAAAGTTTCATAAACATAAACCATGAGTTGCACTCATTTGTATTTGTACCTGATAACAAAATAATGACCTACACGCATATGTATTTTTACATGAAGGTGAATTGAGATTGAGGCATAAAATTAAAGACCACAAAATCACATCTATCATTCTCAAAACTTCACACAATATAAAAAAAATATGAGAAGGGTAAAACACTTGTTTATTGATCAAAAGATATTTTTGCAGCTACATACAAGTCTGAGTTACAATACATGACTGAGACAAAAAAAAAATGAAAACCCTAAAACTGCTCCTAATTATTGCCTTTATGCTACAACATTTCCCCATAATCTCCAATATGCCTTTTTGAATGAAATAAAAATTTCTTCTCCAATAGTCGGGTCAAAAACATTTCCTACAAGTGGGGAAAGTGATAAACATGTTGAATGCCATGACAAGCTACAAAATCCTTCCTTCATATATCTATCTCATTAAATGCTTCCATAAAAACCTCTAACCTTGATTCTTGGCTTAGTGCAACATTAGGCAGGCATACATCAATTCAATTGCAGATTGTATTTCCCCAGCCCCAACAATGTGAGCCTTATTCTCATGATAAATACAGCTTAAATAAAGTAGTGGACTTCCTACTTTAAGTACATATATTAGTGGATCAATAGCATCAGCAACAATAATCTCAATCTTATTGTTGTCATTAACAGATAAATTCAGTAATGTAGATACAACATTGTCTTGGGAATCCATATTAGAATAATATAATAGTGCAACCTGTTGGAATTATGTTATATTTATCATCAGTGAAAACACTTATTCGATTCTGAATGCTTACCGAGCTTATCACTCAGTCCACAGCTTATACCGAGCATTCAGTAATCACCTTGGAAAGCTCAGCGGTTAAACAGTTCAAACCGAGCAGAA
>MU227243.1:430926-442024 GCA_018584345.1 Thuja plicata
GCTCATTAACAAGAACATGCTGACCCTTGTTTAACCATGTAACTCGGTAAGGGTTTGTGTGAAGTATTTTTGTCAGTCCCAACTTGCTAACTGCCTCCTCTAATATAATATTATTAGTAGACCCTGATTCTATAATCATCTTGCACACTTTCCCATAAATCTTGCACTTTACCCTGAATAGTTCCCTCCTTTGCTTGGCTTCTTCTTTGACCGGTTCTTTAATGTGTATTCTCCTAATCATGAGATTCTCTCCACTTTCTGAATCAAGGTTGATTTCAGTTCCTTTACCACTATTATTGTCCTCTTGTGTAATGTAATTCACTCTTTTATCACCATGTGAGCTTTAAGCTTTCTCCAGGCATCTATAGGATGGATGGCCTATTTGGTTGCAATGAAAACACTTCATGTTTGCAAAGTGTGAGGCTCTGCCTGAACCTCCAAATCTGCCTCTTCGACCACCTTGGAATCCTCTTCCTCTATTCATGCTGCCTCTACCACTAGACTCATTGACTATCTTAGTCAATTTAGCTTCACCTTGAGACCTATAATCACTGCCTCTACCTGCAAAACTGCCTGCAAAGCTGCCTCTTCCTCTATTTTCTTTGCCTCTACCTCTTCCTCTTGAGGTCTGATCATGCTTCCTCTTTCTCTTCTCTTCTATCTTACGAGCCATTTGATAGCATTGTCTCACACTTGTCAAAGTAGCAAGACACATTTCCTCTTGTATGGACCACTTGAGCCCATTTTGATATCTAGCCAATCTAATGCTTTCATCCTCCACTATCTTAGACCTTAAGCATAACTTCTGAAACTTTGTTGTATATTCTTGGACTTCAAGGTATTTTTGTCTGAGATTTTGTCTCTTCCTATGCATTTGAACTTCATAGTCATCTGGGAGATAAGTTTGTTTCAACTTTTTCAACATGCCTTTCCATGACATAATAGGACTCTTGCCCTCTTTCTCCCTTTCATTCTGAACAAATTTCCACCAGGTAAGTGTTGGTCCTCTTAATCTAGACTTAGCCACCTTGAGGTTTTGAGCATCAGTCACCCCATCACATTCAAAATGATTCTCAAGACTGTCTATCCAATCTAAAACCAAATCAGCATCTATTTGTCCATTAAACAATGGCACACCCTCCAAGGCTTTACCACTCAAGGCTTTGAGTGCCTTCAAGAAGGGTTACTTAGGTAAGACCAAATCAGGGGTAGGTGTTTCTTAATATAAGTCCCACTCCTTCTCCTTAGCTTCCTTTTCCTCTTTCTGGTCTACCTTGTCCTTTACACTATTTGCCTTAGCTCAGACTTCATCTAAGAGTTGCTCCATTTGAGCCAATCTCTCTCTTAGCAACCTATTATCCTCTTCTTGTTCTTCAACTTTCTTGTCCAATTCAACATTGTTCACCATCCTACTAGATGCACTAGATTCCTCACTTGAATCTTTGGTCTGCAACATCCACTGGCTGCACTACTTCTTCTTTTCCCAAATCTTGAACCTGCTCTGATACCACTCTGATAGGGATACTCCTTGGTAACCTTTTGAGTTTACTTTGAACTCTTGTTAGGCCTCTCCTAGGACCTCTAGGGCTTCCTCAATCCAACCTATTCACTGGAAAGATTCAATCCTTCCCTCCAACCAAGAATTCTTCCTATCTTGTCAAGGTCTCCATTCTTGTGTTCTACAAGAACTCCTCAAATTTGCACCTACAAAGCCCTAACCATGAGATGGAGTTGCAGGAGGTCAAGGGCTTCATGTCACTATTTCTTGATCCTAATTTATGGTCTCAATTTATTAGGATTGGTCAAGTACCAATCAAGTTCCAAATCCCTACTATTCTGGGCTTGTAGCCTTCTTGCACAATTAGGCCTCCTAGTTTTTAGGCAACCTCAAAAATAGAAAAAATATCTCAAAGAGCACCCTGATATTTTGTGGTAGTCTTTAAGTAAGGCAAAAACCCACAAGGATTTTCTAGGCCACTTAGTCTGAAACTATCCATACACCCTATTTCCAGAATATGGCACATGTGTTTAGACCAGTTTTGAGTCTTCGGGGTCAAAACTTGGAAAAATGAGATCATGGGAACTCCTACACAGTTATGAGTACCTACAAAACATATCTCAACACATCCATGGCCTTCTTGGCTCATGAGAACACCCCCTGCAACTTTTAAACTTGTTGTCACTTGTTTTCTCTAACCGGGCTATCAACTTAGCTCGCCTAGGGAAAGTGTTTAAAAATGTATGCCAGCACTTTTAGAGATCCTCCTTCCATAGTTTTGTATCTCCATGGGCCTATTATCCATTCCCATATGGCTATATAGAACCAGTTTTGGGTAGTGGAGTTATGTCCACATCTTTGCTCCTTGCCCAAAACTGGACAGCAAACAGTCCCAAACTAGAAAATTTAAAACCTACAAAAACAAAACAACTACAAAGAAACTTAACTACTGAAAATGCTTGTAAACATGTCCAACAACAACCTCCAATGATCACAGTCAGTAATCTAATCCATCCAGTGTGAAGGAAACACAAAAATGCTTCAAATATGCTGTCACTTCATTCAAAACTCTTGGCTCCAAAATACCAATCCGTACAAAATGAACTTCCTCCTCCACAATTAGGGTTTTTCCACCTTAAATATATTGGATACCCATGTGCCAACCCTTCTATGGGTTTAAAAACTCTTAAAACCTTGAAATCCTCTAGACAACAAAATGTTGTTAGCAACTTTTTAAAGTTGCTAATGTTGCATAGCAACATTTTACATCTTTTAGCCAATCACACTTTTTAAGTGTTTTCTCCACCAATATACCTTAGCTAACTTTAGCTATACTACCTAGGGTATCCATGGACCCTAAGTACCACCATGACATCACTCTTCCCATTGATGACATCATCAAGGACAATCCAATAAACAAGAGCCAAAAAGAGTTAATCTACCCAAAATGAAGCATAAAATGAAACTTATCTAAACTACTCTTGGTAAACATGACCTTATATAATTACATTTCCCTACTAGAGGGTCTTACACACACTAGCACACTAAAATTACAAGAGACTACCATATTTTCTTGGCATCTCCAGGCTGCTCTTGCACCACACTCCTTCCCTCTTCTTCCTTCAAATGAGCTAGAGTAAACTTCTATGCATCCTTCTCTATTGTGACCAAGAATCTTCTACAACCATGAATAGCTCCTCTATCAAATTTCCAAGTTCTTCCCAATAGAACATGACAAGAACTCATGGATACCACATCACACAAGACCTCATCTCTATAAGGTCCAATGTTAAAGTTGACCAAACACTGTTCCTTTACCTCCAACATGTGCTCATCTGAAAACCAACTTATCCCATAAGCAGAAGAATGTTTTAGCCTCTTCAATCCAAGCTTCTGCACCATTTCTTCTGATACCAAATTATTAGTACTACCAAATTTTATAACAAATTTACAACATTTACCTCTAGATTTGCAAACAGTCCTAAACAAATTCCTCCTTTGTAAAGGATTACCTTCCTGTTGGCAAGTGGCTCATCTAGGTTTGTTTAGGAACACATTAGGTTTTTCATTTATGGAAACACGTTTGTTATGGATGATCTCTTGGTGTCAAACATAGTTTTGGGGTTAAGGCTTACAAATTGACTAAGTCCATAAAATAGGTTTACAGAGTACAAGAGTATAGTTTTGGTCAGCAAGAAACATATATGGTGAATGAAGACATGTGAGCTTAGGGGAAGCTATATTGAGATATGTATGACCTTCGATTAAGGTCTCTTATGTTTTGGAGTCGATCGCAGTAAGTTACAGTATGCTAAAGACATGTGAAGATAGAGTTGTAGTGATACTGGATAGATGAAAGGTTGTGATGCTTAAGGAAGTATGACATAGAATCCAAACGTGCTATTTGGATTTGGATTGTGTATTACCTATACTTTGTTAATATAAAGTAGTCAATTTTTTATTTACTTTTTATATAAGTGTTGATTCCTTTTTGTGATGTATTTGGAAGCTGACTGGATATGTAAAATGTATATATATGAAGAGATTTTTGAGAATTGAAGTAGAGATGATGGATGGAATGGATGAAACATATGCAAATAGATGAATGGATACATTGTGATATCATTATCAGATAGATGATGATGCGAGCTACAGTTGGAACTACATAAGCATAGTAGATGCTTGTTTATGTTGGTGCAGATTACCTCCCATTTTGGTGTGATTTGTGTGTTTAGGTTTATTTCAAGAGTCTTAGTTTGGTTTTGAATAAGATTCATTAGGTTTGGATCTCAACTTGTTCATTTCATGATTGTAAGAGCAAAAGTGCTCGTAGGTGACAATTTGGTCATTTTGGCCTAGAATGGTAAAAGTTGCTATTTTTGAGTAACTTGAGGTTTTAGTATTTTATAGGACCCTAAATATCCTAAATAGGGTCATAGGAGTGAGAAATATGCATCGAGTTGACTAAAATAGTCAAAGAGAAAAAAATGCTCAAAAGTTTCTAGCAACTTTCAAAAGTTACTCGAGCAACTTTTGCAACTTTAGCAAAAGGTTGCAAATGGAAGTTTGAGCAGTTGTAACCACACATGCTCAGGTATTTGAGCATGGATTGATGATATTTGGAAGGTTAATGGATTTTTTTATTGTATAGTACTTTTGTGATCACTCTCTATGGATGGTTCTCTATGTTTCATTATAATTTATAGTTTTTTCTGCATTCTGTATGACTGTGTATGGATTAGATTAGGTGATCGGACCCCATGGGGGTGTAGTGATTTGAATTAGCTTTCTTTTTCATAGATTATTTTGATTTCAATTTGAAGTAGTGTGGAGTTACATTAGGATTTAGGCCACTATGTCTGCAAGTTCAATTTGTAGAGTTACAGGAGAAAAAATGGTTTTATTCTAAGCATCCATAGTTGAAAATGGCTGAAACCATGTGGGATGATGGGTTAGGGTCTTTAAATATTGTTTTTTTTTTCCTTTTTTTTCTTGCAGTTGAATTCTTAAGCATATAGTGAATCCCTATGGATGATTTCTAGGAGTAGGTGAGCTTGGAACGGGTAAAGATGGAATTGTAATTGAGCACCCATGATCTTGGATGGTTGACTTAGTGGAATTTGTGGAAGCCCTAATGTGTCACCTTGAAGGATAAAATGGTTTTAAATGGTGGATTCTAGTTCAAATAACAAATTGAAGACAGTTTGTGTTGACTGGTCTAGAGGCCTAAAAGAAAGGCTGAAAACTAGGGTTTGGTAGTAAATAGGGTTGTGGGTGCATTGAGAATATATGGTTTTGGATTCTTGAAGGCCTAGTGGATAGCTTTCAGATTTTAAAAGTCTTATGTGAGTTTTTTTGGGAGAATTTGGAACATTCATCTCAAAATAGTGAAAATAGACCTACTAGGAATAGGCCTAATTAGGCCTACTAGTGCATTGTAACAACAATTGGATTGTTGGAGTATCCAGAAGGGTTAGAAATTTTTCCAATGTACTTTTAATGAGTCAAGAACATAGACAAGAGTCTATGAGGTGTATGGGGAAGATCCCAAGCAAGGGTTTGGGGTTCTAGGCTAAGTTATAGTGAAGAATCAAGAGGAATGATCAACTAGTTGGACTATTTGGGATTGGATGAACTTTGTGTCTTCAACAAATCAACTATACCTAGGAGGAAAGTTGGTAGAGAGGGTCCAGGAGATCCATATTGGGGGAAGAAAACATAGTAGAGTAACCATTGGATGGTTAGAAGAAGTAAGAAGCACTTTTGGGGAAAGAAACATTAGAACTCTAGACCCTCTGCATCAGAATGGTATTAGAGCCTGAATTTCTTTAATTTTAGTGTATGTCTGAAGGGGAGGAGAGCCACAAGGTTGAAAGCATGTAACCCAAGGAAATGATAAAAGATGCCATAGTGGACTTGGTCCAAAATATATTGGCAAGGCTAATTTGATAGAGACAAAAGGTATGAGGAAATTCATTGAATGGGGAGATGAGAGTGATGAAGAAGATGAAAGCCAGACAGGAGAGACAATTGGAAAAGGAAAAGAAGTGGAGATGGATAAAGAACATAAGGTATTCTTTGATTCCTTCAAGTCCATCAACAAATATATTATGGAACACATACCCTACTATTGTTGCATCTTGAATGGTGAAGAGTTATTGGATTGGCTAGAAGCCATAGACAATCAGTTTGACTACAAGGATGTAGCAAAGGAGAAGAGAGTCAGTTATGCAAAGGCTAGACTCAAAGGATCTTCATTGGTGTGGTGGAACATGATGTAGGATGACATGGTAGCCACTAGTAAGAAGAAGATAGCTTCTTGAGAGAGAATGAAGATCAGGTTGAGGGCACAATTCTTGCCCACTTATTATGAGATTCAGATGTATCAGAAGTTACAGAATTTGAGACAAAAAGAGTTGACAATAAGTGCCTACACTGAGGAGTTACACAAGTTGAGCCTAAAGGAAAGAAGACAAGAAGAGGAGGTAGAAAAGGTATCAAGGTACCTCAATGAATTGAGACAAGGAATCCAAGATGAAATTAGTATGATGGCTCCTAACAATGTGCACAAGTGTTTTTAGTTAGCCTTGAGAGAAGAGGAGAAGGCTAGAAGGAGGAATGATTTCCACCAAAGAGGTAGGGGTAATAATAGTAGAGGATTTAGAGGAAGGAGTAACTTTGGCAGAGGACAAAGCCCAAGTAGAAAAGAAGAGACTCAATCCACTGATAATGGTGGGAATAACTAGTATAGAGGATCATTCCAAAGAGGAGGATACAAAGGAAGAGGTCCACCAAGGGGTAGATTCTAGTCACAAGGAAGGACCAATTATGTCTTCACTGATAGATGTTACAATTGTAATCAAGTGGGACATACAATGGGCAGATGTCTTGACAAAACTTCCACCTCATCTATGGGAGAAAGAATAAATTAGTTGGTGCAAGAGGATGACACACAAAGTGTCACTTCTCCCATCTCCAAGGTAGGGCTAGAAATGGATGGAGAGAATCTCATGTTAAGAAGGACTTTGTTGAAAGTTCCTAGTGTCACAAAACCAACTCAAAGAAAGAACTTGGTTATGACTACTTTTAGGTCCCATGGGAAGATCTGCAAGGTGATAGTGGACTTTGGATCTATAGAGAACATAGTGTCCATTGAGATGGTGGATAAATTGAAACTTAGAAGGATATCTCACACTAACCCCTACAAAGTATCATGGATAAACAAGGGGTAGCAGATAGTGGTGGATGAACAAACTATGGTGGAGTTTGAGATAGGAGAGTATAAGGACAAGGTCCTATGTGACATATTGCCTATGGATGCATGTCATCTTCTTCTAGGGCATCCATGGCAATATGATGTGAAGGCCATTCATGATGGTGAAAAGAATAACTATGTGATTACTAAACAAGGAAAGAAGTTTCAAATGGATCCTTTACAAGAAACTAATGAGGAGAAGCATGTGGGAACTAGTGTGATTCTCTTGAGTGGAAAGGAGTTTCTTAAGGTGATGAAGAAGGAGAGAGGGGTCTGTTGTGTAGTGATAGTGAAGCCAAAGGGGGAGACCAAGGAGAAATCCAATATGCCACTAGAGGTACAAGGATTGTTGGAAAGGTAACATGAAATAGTGGATAATGGGTTTCCTAGTGCATTTCTACCCATGAGCGATGTGAGTCATCAGATAGAACTCATACCCAGAGCTAATCTACCTAACAAGGCAGCATATAAGATGACACCAAGTCAAAATGAAGAGATAGAAAAATATATTCAAGATTTGTTGGAGAAAGGGATAATAAGGAAGAGTTTGAGTCCTTGTGCTATGCCAACTGTCCTTGTACCTAAGAAGGATGGAAAATGAAGGATGTGCACTGACTCTAGGGATATAAACAAGATCACAATTAGATATATATTCCCAATACCCCAGATTGAGGATTTTCTAGATAACTTGGGAGGTTCTTGTAATTTCTCCAAGGTGGATTTGAAGTCAAGGTATCACAAAATCAGAGTTAGGCCTAGTGATGAATGGAAGATAGCCTTCAATACAAATGAAGGGCTATATGAGTGGCTTGTAATGCCCTTTTTCCTAACAAATGCACCTAGCACATTCATGAGGCTCACGAATGAAGTGCTAGAAGATTTCATAGGTAAGTTTGTAATAGTATATCTTGATGACATTTTGATCTTTAGCAGGTCTAAGGAGGAGCAAATGAACCATTTGGAGATGGTATTGAGGAGGCTACACTAAGAGAAGTTGATGATCAATCAGGAAAAATGTGAGTTCTTGAAAAATGAATTAGTATATCTTGGTTTTGTGGTTTCTAATGGATGTATGAAGATGGATCTTGATAAGGTCAAGTCTATTTTGGAATGGCCTACACTAGATCCATAGAGGATGTTAGAAGTTTTCATGGATTGGCCTCCTACTATAGGAAGTTTGTGAGAAACTTTATCATGTATGTGCACCTATCCTCAACAATATTAAGGGACGAATCAAATGTATGTTCAAGTGGACAATAGTAGAAAATCAAGGCTTTGAGATGTTGAAGAAAAGGATATCATAACTACCTACTCTTAGGTTTTCCAACTTCAATCAGTTATTTGTGGTGGAGTGTGATGCTAGTAAGCTAGCCATAGGGGTAGTGTTGAGCCAAGACGGACACCCTGTGGCATTCTTCTTAGAGAATTTGAATGAGGCCAAATAGAAGCACTCCACCTATGATTTAGAGTTGTATGCAATGGTGCAAGCACTCAAAAAGTGGCGACATTACCTCCTACCAAGAGAATTTATGTTCTGCATAGATAATCATGCCCTTAGTTTCTTGAATGGGAAAGAGAATTTAAATCAGAGGCACCTTAAATGGGTAGAATCTTTGCAAGCATACACATTTGTCATCAAACACAAAAAAGGAGTTAGCAACAAGGTTGTATATGCTCTTAGTAGAAGAGTACTAGCCATACAAGAGATACAATTACAAAGTGTGGGAATGAATGACTTGAAAGGCCTCTACAAAGAGGACAAAGATTTCAGAGATGCCTTTGAGGCATGTGAGAAGTTCCAATAGGGATTCAAAGTGGATTTCACTGATTATATGTTGTAGGAGGGATTATTGTTCAAAGGACACCTTATGTCTATACCTTGGTGCTCACTGAGGGAGAACATAGTCAAGGAGAAACACCATGGCAGCTTGGGAGGCCACTTTGGAGTGGATAAGACACTTGAGCAAGTGAATAGGCATTACTATTGGCCTAGGTTATAGTCAGATGTCTAAAATATTGTGGAGCAAAGTCAGATATGTCATAGGGCTAGAGGACACAATAGCAACACTGGATTGTATCAACCACTATCTATACCTTAGAGGCCTTGAGAGTGCCTAAGTATGGACTTCATTTTGGGATTGCCTAAGACATCAAAGGGATATGACAGTGTGTTTGTAGTGGTGGATAGGTTTAGCAAGATGGCACACTTCATTCCTTGAAAACAAACCAATGATGCTTCACATATTGCAGGCCTATTCTTTAGAAACACTGTGAGAATACATGGATTGCCCTTAAACATAGTATGCGATAGGGATAGTAAGTTTGTGGGTCACTTTTGGAGGACTCTTTGGAAAATGTTGGAGACTAATTTTTCTTTCTCTTCAGCCTATCACCCTCAGTCAGATGGGAAAACTGAGGCAGTCAATAGATCTTTAGGAAATCTATTGAGATGTTTCACTAAGAAGCAAGGACAGTCATGGGATCATATTATAGGGCAAGCAGAATCTGCCTATAATGACTCCATCAATAGGAGTACTATAAAAATCCCATTTCAGATAGTTTATGGGGATAATCCTAGAGGGATCTTGGAGTTAAGGGATCTTAGTTCACAAGAAAAAAGTTCTCAAGGGGAATCATTTGCAGAACAGATGAAAAATCTCCATGATCAAGTCAAAAAGACTCTACAACAGCAAGGGGAGAAGTATAAAACCAAGGCAGACAAGACAAGGAGGGATCTACAATTCAAGGTGGGGGATCTAGTACTTGCTTACCTCAAAAAGGAAAGACTACCTAAGGGTAAGCCAACTAAGTTGGTCATGAAGAAGATAGGACCGTTGAGGATATTGCATAAGTATGGAAATAATGCATATGAAGTGGAATTACCTCTAGATTTGGGCATTTTTCCAATTTTTAATGTATGTGACCTGTATCCCTATAAGGGACTACCCTCAGACACTGGTCAGCACACTCTTTTAGATTTGGGAGAAGAATATTGGGTCAAAGATTTACCTACCCCACACCCTCTCCAGTTGGAAAGTATACTGGACTCCAAGGTGATTAAGAAGACCAGGAAGGGTACTTATAAAGAGTATATGGTAAAGTGGCAGGGACTACCTAAATTAGAGGCCGCTTAGATGATAGAGGTAGATATTATGAAGCATGGGGTTGTATGTATCTAAATTTTGACCTCTAAATCACCCATGACACAACATAGTCATTGCTCAATCGTTGAATCGTGAAGATGAACATGAATTTCTCATTCCACAATATCGATTGAATCAACCTGTTGCCTCCTATTTAGTTGGGGTGTTTAATTACTCTCTAAATGAAAGCCAACAACCATAGACCATTTCTAAAATGGAGGATTTGAAAGCTTTAAAAACTGAAATGAAATTTATTCTATATGAGAGATGCAATTGTAATCTAGGAATGAAGATGCAAATTTTAAGCTAAGAAACTTGAAAAAGATAACATAATTAAGCCACTTGATAAATAAACAAACTAAATTGAGATGAAAAATGTTATTAAGATAAATGAAATTACACTAAATATGTAATAAAAGCTTGGAAATATGAGAGAATTGAGACAATAATTCACTATGGTTTTGGTACGCTAAAACTTGCCCTCTCAAATGAAGAAAAGAAGGTCCATAATATAGAAAAGCCTGAAGAGAGGATGAAGAGTTTCTTGAGAAGAAATGGCTGACTCTTCATCTTCGTGGAGGAAGGTGAGACAAATATGAAGGAATTATTTAATTAAATAAATGAATTATTGCCACATGGGTGGCTTTTCTCATTGTTTGAATTATTAAATTCAAGTGAGGATAATCCATTCAAATAACCAAA
>MU227243.1:446639-505084 GCA_018584345.1 Thuja plicata
GCCTATAGCGGTTAGTTCTTGTTATGTTCCTATTGCTCTTACAAGGTGTTCGACAAGTGGGAGAATGTTAGGAATAAGGTGTCTCAACCTTGGATAATTCCTATTCTTATTATTTGTTTTGTAAAATCTATTTCTTGCAAATAATGTAATTAAGTGTGAGTTTACATGTCTAGTTGGCATGTTGATGTATCACTCCACTTGATGTGTCGATATATTGAATTGTGTGTAAGGAGATCATGGGTGAAACAGTTATGACGGATTCCTATGACATGTAAGGGCTATTTCTAGAAGATTCAATGATGGGTGAAGACATGCAAGACATGTGGCAACTGATAAAGTTGAGTACTGTACACTCTTCAGCAATCATATGTCTCTGAATGTTGACCTCTAAATCAGCCACAACACAACATAGTCATTGCTCAATCATTGAATCATGAAGATGAACATGAATTGCTCATTCTATAATATTGATCGAATCGACCACTTGCCTCCTATTTAGTTGGGGTGTTTAATTACTCTCTGAATGAGAACCAACAACCATAGACCATTGCTAAAATGGAGGATTTGAAAGCTTTAAAAACTAAAATGAAATTTATTCTATATGAGAGATGCAATTGTAATCTAGGAATGAAGATGCAAATTTTAAGCTAAGAAACTTGAAAAAGATAACATAATTAAGCTACTTGATAAATAAACAAACTTAATTGAGATGCAAAATGCCATTAAGATAAATGAAATTACACTAAATATGCAATAAAAGCTTGGAAATATGAGAGAATTGAGACAATAATTCACTATAGTTTTGGTACTCTAAAAATTGCCCTCTCAAATGAAGAAAAGAAGGTCCATAATATAGAAAATCCTGAAGAGAGGATGAAGAGTTTCTTGAGAAGAAACGGTTGACTCTTCATCTTTGTGGAGGAAGGTGAGACAAATATGAAGGAATTATTTAATTAAATAAATGAATTATTGCCACATGGGTGGCTTTTCTCATTATTTGAATTATTAAATTCAAGTGAGGATAATCCATTCCAATAACCAAATAATATTTAATTCCTTTGATGTGTATTAGCTAAAGGGGGTGGGATTACTTTAATTTAAAAGCACTTAGGACTTTAGAATTAAATTAATTAATCATAGGGATTTTTAGCTAATAAATATTGAAAATTTAGGAACTAAATATAGTGTAAGATTTATGCAAATTTAGGTTTTCTACATTTGAGACTAAGTCAATTAAAGAAAATTAGGAAGGAGAATTTGCCTAGTACAATAGGACTTTGATGATGAGAAAATGCACCAAAATTGATTAGAATTATAAGGTGCCAATTTTGGGGTATTAAATTTTTCCCCTCTTTGAATTGATGTGCAAGCAGCGTGTTGATTCAAAGAACAGTCTGATGTGATAGATGAAGATTTTGGGAGTCTAGGTTAGGTTGCCAAGACACCGATCAGATCGAGAAGCACAACCATCTTCAGAATGAAGCATGATTCTCTGAAGTATAAGTTAGATTGTGAAGACAATGGTCTAAATACCAATTGAGAGAAGATTGGAATTGGGGTTAGATTGGCCCAATGTCTGCTAATAGCTGATGAATATTTAGGACTATCTCCAGAAACAGGGTTAGATTTCCCCAATACGAAGGTTATCCCTCCGAGATCTGGGTTACGTTTCCCAAATAACGGTCGAAAAGAGCTTTTGAGAGTCATCTTCAGAACAAAGCATGACTTTTAGGAATTAGGGTTAGAATGCCCCAATACCCAATGGGATTTCAAGAATCATCTCCAGAATGAAGCTTGATCCTTGAGGATCCGAGTTAGATTGCTTAGATACCTAGAAAGATAGATGAAAAGATGACAAGATGCGAGGCACCAAGATGCCCCTAGAGATTCAAGATCATGAAATATCCAATTTTGACCATAAGGTATGAAACACTAAATATGCCCCAAGTGATGAGATGCCCCTAGCAATGGGGTTTTTGATTTAGATCAGACTGATTCAAGAATGATGCAAAAAGATTCAATGATGCAATCATCCTTCCCCCTCAGGAGAAAAATCGAAAGATGACACAACAGAAAGATGATCGACAACAAAAGATTGCAAATAGAAGTGAGATCAAAGATCCAAAGGAATTCAGAGATAGATCAAGAGAAAGAAGAATCGATTTAGAGCGATTAGAAGGTCTTGTTAACTAGGTTTGACCATAGTTGACCAAGTTTGACCATAATTGACTAGAGTTTAATTTTGATGAAAAGATTGCAAAAGCTGAGAAAATGATGATGAGAGATGATTCTTGTTAGGAATAAGGTGTCTCAACCTTGGATAATTCCTATTCTTATTATTTGTTTTGTAAAATGTATTTCTTGCAAATAATGTAATTAAGTGTGTGTACATATCTAGTTGGCATGTTGATGTGTCACTCCACTTGATGTGTCGGCATCTTGAATTGTGTGTAAGGAGATCATGGTTGAAATGGTTATGACAGATTTCTATGACACGTAAGAGCTATTTCTAGAAGATTCAATGATGAGTGAAGACATGCAAGATATGTGGCAACTAATAAAGTTGAGTACTGTACACTCTTCTACAATTGTGGGGCTCAAAAAAAATTTGGGTTCTTATTTTCTTGGAGAATGGTAAAACCCTAATATGGCTACCTTTGGAAGTTGCCCTAAAAAGGAAAGCGCATGATATAAGCATTTTTTAGGGTTGCAGACTGGGATAGGAAAAGAGTGTATTTTTGGTATGATCTCGTGCTACTAGATTTGTCTTTGAGTGTCGATTGTCTCCTAAAATAACTTGCATTGCAAGTGTGTTGTAACCGTTGTGTTGGAGATAATACATTGTGCAGGTTTTGGAGTGCTGGGGTTTTTAACCAAAAGGTTTTCCCCAGGGTAAATCATTGTGTCATTCTCTTTTTTTTGTATGCATGGTATATGGCTGCAATATCATTGTTAAAGTAGTTAACAAATCTAAAATTGTAAGGATTTAAAAGAATTTGCACAATACTTTCCTTTAGAGATTAGTGTAGGAAGTTGTTTCCGCACCTGATTTTCCTTGCAATTCTGACAAGAAAGAAACATCAGAAAGATGACTGCACAAGCGTTGACGCATGTCGGTCCCAAAATTTTAAAACATGATTTTGAGCTACTTAGGAGTGTCAGATTTTGATTTCGATCACGAAAATGGATTGAGCATATAGTTGAAGATAGAGAGAAAGGATTGAACACTTGTGCAGTCAAGAGGAATCCAGGACAAAAGATGAGAACCTTCAAAGAATGAGAAGACAATGAAGAGAGCACCAAAACTGTCACTATGCAAGCTTAAAATGTGAATGCAAGCCTAAGCTAAATGCAACCCTAGGACTTGGTTGTTGGAATCATCGCATAATTATCATCATTGAGTATTTTTGGAACATCAGAGTCAATACAATCCTTACTGGTGCCACTGCGACCATAAGGATATGAATATGACTTTCATCAGATAAAATGTAGGAAACAAACGTAAGCGCCAGGGAACAAAAGCCAAGGTGACCTAAACATTATTTCCAGTTTGATATAGTAAGAGTGCACAAGTAAACGAACAAAGAAAGAACAGTCAAAGAGGTAGTTCCAACCTCCCCTTGGCGTACAAATAAAAAAGATCAAGGGATGTGAGGCTTTCCCACCTTAATGCAGAAGCTCTTATCACATACACCTTGTTTATTTGATGTTGTCAAATCATCGAAACCAGCACCACAAGCAGTAGACAATAAAAGATAAATGAAATTCATGAGAACAGACAACATACAAAGAAAGATTCAATCATAGCTCAGCATGTTTCAAGGTTTACGAATGTGCATGTGTTTAGGGTGTTGAAAAACACCATTGTGTTTGTGAGTATGATGTGTTTGATAGCTATCGAGAGATGTTTATGTTGCGATGCCCAATGTGTGTTGAAAAACACAGATGTATCCAAAGATAGTGTTGGAAAACACTGTTTGATTGGGGTCTTGAGAAACACCAGTTTGTGCCAGTAGATAGTTGTCCTTTAGAACTGACAAGATTACTAACTCAAGTGTAAACCGAAGATGTGATCAAAGTGGGGAGCCATGCCCCCAAGTAATGAACGTTGATGACTGACTTGACTCATATAGAGAGGATAAATTTAGGGGTTTCCCCCAAGCTATGACGCTGGGGTCGTGTCAAGTCAGGTGGGATCTTGAAAAGACCCAAAGTGGATTGATGTCAACTATGTAGATAGTGAGTTGATGTGAGAAATATCAGTAGTACAGCGACAGTAGACAGACACAGTAAGAATCACTGGTGACTGGCGTGAGAAAGATTCTCAACTATAAAGATCAGTGTGAGATCTAGGCATCAGTAAGCAGACTCAGTGAGAACCACTGGTGACTGATGTGAAGAGGAGAGAGACTCTAAAATATGGGACAATGCCCCCTAGACCAGGAAGATACCCTCGAGTGTGACCAGTTTCAATCCATGTAAATTTGATCAAAAATATTGAAAATAACTGAGAGCGAATGCATGAGCGAGCAAACTAAATCAGGAAAGCAAACTAAAGCAGGAAAGCAGGAGAGAAAATTGCAAGAAAGCCAAGGTATGTCATGATAGATAGAGCATTGTGGAATAAGAGGTGCCTATTTACCAGGTTTTCACCATCTTGGCAAAAATTTTATTTTTGCTACCGTTATGCCTGTTTACCAGATTTTCATCAATGGCACATTTTTCTCTTTTTTCATTTTTTTTGTATTTTTTTATATTTTTAGATTTTTTTGGTATTATCAAGGTGCATGTTTACTAGGTTTTCACTAGGATAATAGATACATCAAAGCACCTATTTTCTAGGTTTTCACTAAGATGATCATTTTTCAGGACATTTTGCAATTTTTAGGATTTTCTCATAATAGAGTATGTACATGAGCATTCAGAAGACATCTCAACTGTAGAACTTCTTCAAATGAAGAGAATTGATAGAATCTTTGAGTTGTTTCCCCTCTATGGTAGAGAGCTGGTAAGCACCAGACCCAAATACTGCAGTGATAACATACGGGCCAAGCCAGTTTGGTTCAAATTTTCCTTTCTGGACCCGCTGCTGTTGATTCTTGTGGTTCTCTCTCAAGACGAGATCATCCATTTGGAATTCCCTTGGTCTAACCTTCTTGTTGTAGCTTTTAG
This sequence comes from Thuja plicata, assembly GCA_018584345.1. Taxonomy (NCBI): domain Eukaryota; kingdom Viridiplantae; phylum Streptophyta; class Pinopsida; order Cupressales; family Cupressaceae; genus Thuja; species Thuja plicata. The sequence continues at coordinate 451,812 of MU227243.1, forward strand.
ATATTCTCTTTTGATATTCTCAAAGATGATCAAACACCACTTTTCGACATTCATCCAGTAGTTCTCGCTCTTGAAGCTGAGATATTCTGATATCATCATCAGTAATGAGGCCCTTTAGAGAGACTCGCAAGGTAGGAATCTCAACTCAATAGGAAGCACTGAATTTGCACCATAAACTAGAGAAAAGGGTGTGGCCCCTGTTGGTGTCTGTATACTAGTGCGATAAGCCCATAAAGATAGATTAATTTGGAGATGCCAGTCTCATCCAGATTTGTGTACTGTGCGGTGTAAGATCTTGAGAATATTCTTATTTGAAGCTTTTGCCTATCCGTTACCTTGGGGATAATAGATAGAAGACCAATGTTGAATAATTCTAAACTTAGCGCATAATTATTTTAGATCCTTATTCTTGAATTTCCCCCATTATCAGTGATTATTGATGAGGGTACACCATATTTGCAGATGATGTAGTTCAGAATAAACATGGCCACAGACTTGCCATCAGCTATGATGAGGGGCACTGCCTCAACCCATTTGGTAAAATAGTCTGTAGTAGTAATGATGTATTTACGTCCCCTTGAAGAAGATAGATGTATCTGACCCACCAATTCAAAGGCCCACTGCTGAAATGGCCAAAAGCTGACGAAAGGAATGAGCTCCTTGGTAGGAGTGTGGATCAGATTTCCATGAAGTTGGCACTGTTTGCAAGATTTAGAAAATTGTGTAGCTTCTTTCTCCATATCCGGCCAATAGTAACCAGTTCTAATAAGTTTGTGAGCTAGTGTCAGGTTCTAAAACACGCTTGGACTCATCAGGTTCTAAACACCTAAGGAGGGTACCGTCTAGACCTCACCTATATAAGTCATTAGCTATGATGACAAACCGTGAAGCACTGCGGATTAAGTGACGTTTCTAATTTCAGGTGTAAGTGTCTGGAATGATCTATTCATGAAGGTAGGAATAAATATGGTGGTAGTAGGATGAGTCATGTCTGATGACTGAATAGGTCATCTTGGTTTCAGGGTAATTATAAGTAGGGTAGCATAACGTCTCCACTAGGAATTCATATTGAAAGTCATTTTTTGGCATTTGTAACATGGAAGCCAGAGTAGCCATGGCATCAGATGCTTTATTATCTACCCTTGGAATATGTTGGAAAGTAATGTGTGCAAATTATTTCTTGAGATCATCAACCATCTTCTTATAAGGCACCAGTTTTTCATCTTTTGTTTGGTAGATATCATTCACCTGATTGATAACCAACTGTGAATCTCCAAAGACCTTTAGCTCATCAAAATGCCATTCAATAGAAATCTTTAATCCATTAATCAAGGCTTCATACTCATCAATGTTATTTGTGCAAGGAAACAACATTTTGTAAGCCTTTGGTAATGAATACCGTTGAGGTGTAATGAACAAGATTCTGGCACATCACCCCTACTGGGTGAATGATCCATCAAAGAACATGGTCCATGCCTAATGTGTGAGAAGCATGATGGACACATCTGGGAACTCTATCCTTAATGGTTGATAGTCTACAATAGGTGCCTCATCCAACTGATCTGCAATTGCTTTCCCTTTGATAGCTTTTCTTTCCACATACTCAATGTCAAATTCACTGAGTATCATGACCCACTTAGATAATCTACCCATGAGGGCAGATTTGCCGAGTAAATACTTTAATGGATCAATTTTTTCAATGAGCCTTATAGTGTGAGAAAGCATGTAATGTCGTAACTTCTGGGAAGAAAACACCACCACCAAGCAAGCTTTCTCAATGGCAGAATAATTCATTTCATAGGAGACCAATGTTTTGCTGATGTAATAGATTGCTCTTTCTTTATTATTTTGATCTTCTTGGGCCAAAAGAGAACCTAGATATGTTTCTGTAGCTGAGATTTATAAGATTAATGGCTTCCCATGAATAGGAGGCATTAATATAGGCGGATTAGCTAGATATTGTTTTAATTGTTGAAGACCTTGTTCACATTCTTTATTCCATTCATAGGTCACACCTTTATGTAGAGTTTTAGTAAATGGTTGTGACTTGTTAGCTAGCTATGAGATAAAGTGTCAGATAGACTGAAGCTAACCTTGAAGACCTCTCATTTGTCTAATATTGCAAGGTGGAGGCATTTCCATGATAGCTTGCACCTTTTCAGGATCCACCTCGATACCTTTTGTGGAGATGATATAACCAAGAAATTTTCTGGAAGTTACTCCAAATGCACATTTCTTAGGATTGAGACGTAGTCTAAAATTTTCCATATGATCCAGTATAGGGCCTAGATCAGTAAGATGCACCTTCCTATCCATTCTTTTAGCAAATGTGTCATCAACATAATCCTCCATTTTTTTGTGCATCATATCATGAAATATAGTAGTGACTGCTCTCTGATATGTGGCTCCAACATTCTTGAGGCAAAAAGGCATAACATTCCAGCAGAAAGTGCCCCATGCACAAGTGAAAGTAGTCTTTTCTTGGTCTTCTAGCACAATTTTGATTTGGTTTTAGCCAGAGAAACCATCCATTAGGGAGTACTTTTGTACCATGCTATCATATCCACAATCATATCAATGTTGGGTAGTGGGAAATCATCTTTTGGACATGCCTTGTTTAAGTCCCTGAAGTCTATGCAGACTCTGATAGATTTGTCATGTTTTGACACTAGAACTATGTTGGAGATTCATTCTGCATATTCAATTTCTCTGATGAACCCAGCTTTTAGGATTTTCCCTAATTTTGCCTTGACAAGTAGAGCCACATATGGATGCATTTTTATGAGTTTTTGCTTGACTGGTTTTACTCCATGAGCTATTGACAGGTGATGGATGATAAGATCAGGATCTACACTAGGCATGTTAGAGTATGTCCATGCAAATTTTATCTTTTTCTCTTTGAATAAATCTATGAATTCTTTGAGTTCTTCTGCAAACAATGATTTAGCCACATGAATAATGTGCAGATGTTCTTCTGTACCCAAATTTACTGGCTGAGTCGGCTCAATTAGCACTGATGATGGTTCTTGGAAATGACTCGGAAGCACATCAAGTATCTCATCCTTAGGCACCTCAGAGAGGTTTTCACCTTCAGATACGTATATTATTTTTACTTTTTTTGGCTCTGACACTCCCACAATGTGGTTTTCAGCGTCAGAGCACCTATTTTTTTCTTTTTGATTTTACGACTAAGATACTTGATATCACTTTCGGTCATGTTAACATTATCTTCGCTAGTGGGGGACATTACAGGTTCAATAGTGTGGAGATAACAGGCTAGAGCATAGTCATTCTACAATGTAAGGACTTCATTGGATGAGGAAGGGGAATTCCAGTCTATTAGCTCATGATGTTGGAGTGAGAGAGAAGTGACAGGTTCAAGTGCATTCACGGTATAATCATCAAAAGCACGAACTAGTAAGCTGAGATCTAGATCAATCTCATCCAAAGGTGTATTTGAATCCCTTTGACTCCTAGTGACCTTAGTAGAAGACACGTTAGCATCTATGGAATTGAAATTATTAGACCTTACACTAGACCCTTCACTTATGTCGAGAATGTTTTCAGATGTATGTGTAGTATCAACATTCCTATCAAAGGATCCTTTTGAAAGACTGTCAAGCTCATATTCATAGGAATCTATGTCTAAACTCTGATTGGGATGTTTGCACCATGAAGGTTTGAGAGTTCTTGCGACACTAGCATGTTCTTGTGCAAACTTCTCTTGAAACTGTGATGGTATGTATCGTTCACCCTAGAAACTAGGGTCTTGTGACACTTTCCATTGTTCATATGTCAGAGGAGTGAATGGCATAGTGCCATTAGAGTCACTGCCAGCCTTGGCTATACTGGCATGTATTATGACATCATCTAGCTCAGCAAAGAATGCAGCCAGATCTGGAGGAATGGGATGAGGAAAGTAATCCTTGTTGGAGCTATCCTCTAAGGTGTCCACTGTAGTTGTGCCCTCAGGTTTTGGTTCTAGTCCAGGTTTAGATTTAGATACAAATTTGTTAATCCCTAGATGGAACAGGATCTTCTTGAAGCCTAAACTAGTTGTATATTTCATGTTTCAACATGTAGCTCTAATAGGTTCAACTAGCCCATTACCATTTATCCCTATTGGACCACTCCCTTTGTATCCAAAGTGTTTCATGATTTTAAGACCGTCACTATTCGGATCTAGTTCATGAGCTGGGGTGGTCTATTCAGATATGTCCTTTCCTTTTTAAATCCAAGCTCTAACAGCTCTTTCCTCATCTTCATCTTCTAATGGTGTTGAAGCTCATACAAAGGCACCATCATAAACTATTTTAGGAGGAGTAGTAGAAGATTTATTATTCTCAAAAGGTCTCCCGTAAGAATGAGGAGACAGAGGTAGAGCTACTAATGATAGCACAGGTTCTATTTGATACCCCCCATGCCTATGTCTTTGATTTTCAAAGTCTGTTCCATGTCTCTAAGCTTGGCATCATAGAATTCTATGGATTCTCTGTTAGTAGGAACAAAACTATTAGCTGGCTGTGTGAGTGTATTACAAGAAGAGCCCATATTAGCAGGAACTGTCACTTTTGCACCATGGAAAGGAAACTTGATGCACTAATGATACATAGAGGGAACCACTTACATTTCATGGATCCATGGTCTTCCCAATAGGATTTTATAAGCAAGAGGAATGTCCAACACTTGACATGTGACATCTCTTTCAACAGGTCCAACCTGAATGGGTAGCACAACTAAACCTTTAGACTTTATTTCTTCTTCATCATAGGCTTTGATAGTAATTTTCTTGTGGGAATATATGCAATATTCATCATAGCCTAGCTGAGTGAGAAAGTGAGTAGAGAAGATGTTGAGGCCAGCACCATTATCAATAAGGACGTGGCGGACAATTTTTTTTCAAATCATGACCTCTATATGCAAAGGAGCGTTATGTGGGTGGCTGACTGAACAGTCATCTTCTTCTGAGAAAGACAGATAGTGCAGTGAAGTCAAGTGACCCACCATAGATTGAAACTGATCAATATTAATGTCATTGGGGATGTTAGCCTCTGCAAGGGCTTTATCCAGAATCTGCCTGTGAGCAGGTGAGATCTTCAATAGCTCAAAGATGGTTATTTGAGTGTTGGTTCTTTGTAGTTGGTCGAGAATGCTAGAATTAGTAGTAGGAGGTGTGGGGACCATATTTGTGGTCATATTGGCAGGGCCAACAACAAATTTATCTACAGGTTGCTTCGATGCAGATGTAGTAGCAAGAGGGTCAGGACCTTTGAGAGTGATCTTAGCATGGGATTTGGTAATGACGTTTGCACAATCTTGAGATAATTCAGGTTCAGACAAGTGAGACCTAGGGCCTCTCAAGACAAATGGGGTCTTAAGCTTAGGAGCATCCCCACTCCCCTTGATAGTAATCATGATAGTAATCACATCACAATACTCAACTTCAATAGGTTCGATCATGTTGATGACATTGTCATTAGTGGTATGCGTGTAGTTAACATTGGCATTATTGTTCTTAGTGTTTGAAGTCTCACCTTTCTTGTGAGGAGGAAAGGGGTCTTTAAAATCCTAGTGATCTAAATTCTATGATTATCCACAACAATATCACCATTATCAATTAGATCCTGGATCTTATGGCACAATTGAAGACAAGTAGAGGTCTTATGACCCTTGTTCTGGTGATAGTCACAGTATGTGTTGTTGTTCCAACAATGGGGTCACAGTTGTGGATCATATGGATGCTTTTCCAAAGGAGTGAGAACCTGGTTTTGCACCAAAGTCTTGTAAACTACATCAAGCGGTTCTCCCAAGGAAATAAATTCACGCTTGGGTCGAGGGGCCGAAGGTTTGTTTGTAGAGAATCTGGAAGGTGACTGAGTGTTTGTTGTAGCCTTTTCAACAGTTTTGATTGCTTGTATACTAGAAGTAAGATTGAAAACTGGTTTTTAAGGAGTTGGGGTCACATTATCAACCACTCCATCATTAACAATGTCTGTATTCTTGTTGAAAAACTTCCCTTTATCTTTTTTGGAAGAGGAGGAACCTTTTTTGTTGTCTTTGTACAAAGTCAATTCCCCTTTCTTAACCATAAACGCGTCTATCCTCACAACTTTCTTAATCATGCTATCAAAATTGAGGGGACCTTGAAGCTGTACCTGATATCCAAAATTAGGAGTGAGATTGTCCAAGAAGATATCAAGTTTCTCAGATTCAGGTATTTTATGAGGATACTTGGTGAAAAGTTGTCTCCATCTCTGCAGAAATGTCAGGAATGGCTCCCCTTGTCTCTGCTTGAGATTGCAAAGGTCCCTGATGTTGACAAGATGATGTATGTTGTGAGAATAATGCTAGATAAAGAGATTTTTGATCTCATCAAAAGTCTTAATGTTGGTGGGTAGTCGAGAAAACCACTCCATGGTAGGTCCACCCAGATTTTGGGGAAAGAGACACATTAAATAAGTTTGATCATGAATGAACTCCATAGATAGGGCCCCAAATTCTCTTTGATGATCCTGAGGATTGGTGGTACCCAGATATTTATCATACTTAGGGAGTTCCACACCCTTGGGAAAAGGTGGCATATGAAGACTCGTACCAAAAGGAAAAGGACAGATGCTCTCCATTGTGAATTTTTGTGCGGGTTTATCCTTATACTTTACAAGTTGGCTAATTTGGTTTTGAATATCTTGAATCATCTTTTGCAATTTGGTAGTCTCAGTCTCTTCTTCTTTAGTCACAAGTGTTTCCACTTTGAAATCTTGGGGTACCTTAACTCCTTGGTTTGCCAATTCTAGAAAATATTTCTCTTTATCTTTTGCAAGGATAATTTCCATCATCTTGATGAGAGCCTTGTTAGATTTTGTAGCAACTATGTCATTTTGAGTTATCGGATCATCATCATTACCGAGGATCTCATAAATGCTTAGGTTCTGATCTTGACTCTGTTCATGTGGAGGAGGGTGATGCTGATGCTGATCACCTTGTTGACCCTGATCATTTTGAGATTGGTCATTCACCTCTCTGTATTGACCTTGTAGGAAATCGAAAGGGCTTCCCATGTTGTTGATGTGGGATTGTGTTGTGTATACAGGTTCAATGTGAGTGTTTGTATCGAGCCGAGAGTTCATGGCCAATGTAAATTTTGGTGGATCAAAGGGGTCGATGGGTTTGGAAGAATCAATAGGTTCACAAGGATTGATAGGACCAAAAGGATTGGTATGATCAAAAGGATCAATAAGGTAGTGAGGATCATGGATAAGGTTGACCCAAGTAGGTGACCTTCCAAAGTTTTTTTGATCTGGAATAAATGAGTTCTATTGATCTTGAAACAATGGTTCAGGTTGTCTTTGAAACAAGGGATTATAGCACAGCTGGAACACCAGTTTTTGATTCGGACTGAGATCTATACTAAATGGGAAGGAGGAACATGAGGATCCCTCTTGACTATCAGATTGAATAATAGGTTTGGAATAACCTCTTCCTTGATTACGAGATTTACCTCTACCTATTTCGGAACCATGAATGGGAAATATGTTTCCGCTTCTAGTTGTAACAGGCATAGATGAAGATGAAACAAGAGAGGACTTAGGATCCAACTCAGAACTTTGTCTCTAGAAATAGAAAAAGGGAGATAAAGGCTAGAACAACCAAGATGTGAAATGCACCCAGCATGAATCATCAAGAGTATGGCTAGAATAGCTGAGATGTGACTATCATGTCACAAGGTACAAAAGCACAGAAAGGTAGGATAGAGAAAAAAGAGACAAAATGAGTTTGAGCAAGAATCAGTCAGTTTGTAACTCAAGACAATTAGTTTTAGACTGCAAACAACAAGGAAACAAGCAATCAGATCTCAGACAAAAATCAGATCAGGCAAAAAACTCATCAGTCAATGGGAAATAGCTTGTTGTTTTGGGACACTAGGGTACAAATTCGCATGAGAAAGTGTTGGTTCACATGATTAAATGCTTAACTACGCATGAGAAAATGAAATCTCACATGAGGAAATGCTCAATTTCTGGAATCTCACACGAGAAAACTCCAGGTTTCAGTAGATCGACTCAATTTTTGAGACAAAAGTCAGATTTTGAGACACAGTCAGGACTGTTATCTGACAAAATTTCTAGGTTTAGGATAGTTTTATGACAGTTCAGATCAGCAATCTCAGTTTGAATGTGACAAGTAATCGTTAACAAGCACAAAGTTTAGATCAAGCAATAGTGATGCAAGAAGTAGTTGCAAATAGTTCTACCAAGGACAATGAAACTTAGAAGAATCATGGGAGTCTTTGTCTAATCATGATTGGACAATTTAAGACTCAAAACAAGCACTTAGTTATCCCTACAAAAAAAATGGTAGAGAAGACAAAATTTGTGCCTCACTCGCTTATGTGTATGTGTGCACCTCACACAGCTGTGTCACCCCCTGGAGGGCACCCATGTTTTTGGTGTTTCCAAGGACTAAATAATATATGTTTGAAGGTTACCCTTAAAGTAGGGGCTAGTTTCATATACCACTTCAAGAATCCAGGTGCATACCTATGTTGAGAATCTAGGGGAGAGATTATTCCCCCTCCATGCACAAAGATTATGTCTTCTTTCGGAGGTAATCCGGGTAGGAAACTAACTAAGAAAATTTTTAGTTGGCTTCCATTCACAATAACCTCTGGTGTCCCTGATACAGAGCTAGGGCCTCGCAGCCACACCAACACTTGAAAGTCATATACTCCCACAAGTAGGGTTGGGAGCGGCGCCGCTCAGTACAATAGACAAGGCTTTCTCAAGATGATAGTCAGAATCATGAGAAAGAAGTTACCATGGATTTGGAGTCTTTGGAATCAAAAAAGGATACTTTATTATAGTGAGGTGGAATCATCGGCGATAGGTGTGTACTCACTTGGGTCATTCTCGGAGGTTCAACTTCCGGCAGGCCCTCTAAAGGTGACATAGAACTTGGCTCAGATTCGAGGGTCAAATTTTTTGATTCTCTCAAAGAGAGAAGAGAATACTTCTCTACCTCTTCACCTTTCCCAAAAACATAAGACATATTCATCACTGAGATAACTCTCCTCCAACCAATTCACAAGCTTTTGGGTTTCTGATTCTCTCAAAGAGACAAGAGCATAATCCCCTGATAAGTGAATGTGCTAAAGGTTTGTTAACTTTCCTTGCTTCACTAGGTCTCCATCATGTTATCAATGTCTGGGTCTCAAATTCATCCATGGGCATCACTTCCATGTAATGAAGAGCCTATTCCCCTATTTTTCTATCAAGATTCCCAAGAAATTTTAACAAGGCCCTATTTATACTATGTGATGAAAGAAATAAACAAGCACAATGTTTTAAAATGATCTTCGACAACTATCCTGCAAGAAAACCATTAGAAATTTTATGTCTTCATCAAGTGACCTGCAACCCACTATTACACTGTCAAAAAAATCAAAGAGATAAAAATAGCAGCATGTGAGAATAATCAAGAAAACAGTAACAATAATTACAGAAACTGTGAAATTCCAGAGACTGTCACCAAGTCTCGCACGAGGAAGTACAAGGCTGCACATGAGGAAATGCAATAGCTGGTGTGAGAAAGTGCTTTTTTCACACGAGAGATTTCTAATTAAATCAAAACTTCATGTGGTATGCTCAGAATTCTCATGCAAAAATCTGTACACAGAGAAGTATGGACGTACAGAAAAGTACAAAATTTTGTCAGAAAATTTTTTGAGAGTGAGGTCAAAAATCAATTTTATGCCCCACGCTGAGGTGAAAAAATGTATGTGTCTAAATGTTGACCTCTAAATCAGCCACAACACAACATAGTCATTGCTCAATCGTTGAATCGCGAAGATGAACATGAATTTCTCATTCCACAATATCGATCGAATCGACCTGTTGCCTCCTATTTAGTTGGGGTGTTTAATTACTCTCAGAAAAAGAGCCAACAACCATAGACCATTTCTAAAATGGAGGATTTGAAAGATTTAAAAACTTAAATGAAATTTATTCTATATGAGAGATGCAATTGTAATCTAGGAATGAAGATACAAATTTTAAGCTAAGAAACTTGAAAAAGATAACATAATTAAGCTACTTGATAAATAAACAAACTAAATTGAGATGCAAAATTCCATTAAGCTAAATTAAATTACACTAAATATGCAATAAAAGCTTGGAAATATGAGAGAATTGAGACAATAATTCACTATAGTTTTGGTACTCTAAAAATTTCCCTCTCAAATGAAGAAAAGAAGGTCCATAATATAGAAAAGCCTGAAGAGAGGATGAAGAGTTTCTTGAGAAGAAACGGATGACTCTTCATCTTCATGGAGGAAGGTGAGACAAATATGAAGGAATTATTTAATTAAATAAATTAATTATTGCCACATGGGTGGCTTTTCTCATTGTTTGAATTATTAAAATTCAAGTGAGGATAATCCATTCAAATAACCAAATAATATTTAATTCCTTTTATGTGTATTAGCTAAAGGCGGTGGGATTAATTTAATTTAAAAGCACTTAGGACTTTAGAATTAAATTAATTAATCATAGGGATTTTTAGCTAATAAATCTTGAAAATTTAGGAATTAAATAGTGTAAGATTTATACAAATTTAGGTTTTCTGCATTTGAGACTAATTCAATTAAAGACAATTAGGAAGGAGAATTTTCCTAGCACAATAGGACTTCGATGATGAGAAAATGCACCAAAATTGATTAGAATTGTAAGGTGTCAATTTTGGGGTATTACAAGGGTCACCATTGCAGACCTCCTAACTCAAGGGACTTGAGTTCTTTGTCCCAGTGGAGTATGGTGCAGATAACCTCCCATTTTGGTGTGATTTGTGTGTTTAGGGTTGTGTCAAGAGTCTTAGTTTGGTTTTGAATAAGATTTATTAGGTTTAGATCTCAACTTGTTCATTTCATGATTGTAAGAGCAAAAGTGCTCCTAGGTGACAATTTGGTCATTTTGGCCTAGAATGGTAAAAGTTGCTATTTTTGAGTAACTTGAGGTTTTAGTGTTTTCTAGGACCCTAAGTATCCTAGCTAGGGTCATAGGAGTGAGAAACATGCATCGAGTTGACTAAAAAAGTCAAAGAGCAAAAAATGCTAACAACTTTTGCAAAAAGTTGCGAATGGAAGTTTGAGCTGTTGTAACCACCCATGCTTAGGTATTTGAGCATGGATTGATGATATTTGGAAGGTTAATGGAGTTTTGAATTTCATATTACTTTTGTGATCACTCTGTAAGGATGGTTCTCTGTGTTTCATTGTAATTTACAGTATTTTCTGCATTCTACACAGTTATGTACAGATTAGATTAGGTGATAGAACCCCATGGGGGTGTAGTGCTTTGAATTAGATTTATTTTTCATAGATTATTTTTATTTAAAGTTGAAGTAGTATGGAGTTACATTAGGATTTAGGCCATTGTGTCTGTAAGTTCAATTTGCAGAGTTGCAGGAGAAAAAATGGCTCTAACCTAAGCATCCAAGGTTGAAATGGATGAAACCATGTGGGATGATGGGTTAGGGTATGTACATATTATTTTTGTTTTCTTTTTTTTTCTTGCAGTTGAATTCTGAAGCTTGGACTGAAGCCCTATGGCTGACTACTAGGAGTAGGTGAGCCTGGACAGGGTAAAGATGGAATTGTAATTGAGCACCCATGATCTTGGATGGTTGACTTAGTGGAATTTGTGGAAGCCCTAATGTGTCACCTTGAAAGGTAAAATTGTTGTAAATGGTGGATTGTAGTTCGAAGAACAAATTGAAGATAGTTTGTGTTGACTGGTCCAGAGGCCTAAAAGAAAGGCTAAAATTTAGGGCTTGGTAGTAAATAGGGTTGTGGGTGCATTGAGAATCTATGGTTTTGGATTATTGAAGGGCTAGTAGATAGATTTCAGATTTTCAAAGTCTTCTATGAGGTTTCTTGGGATAATTTGGAGCATTTGGCTCAAAATAGTGAAAATAGACCTACTAGGAATAGGCTTAATTAGGCCTACTAGTGCATTGTAACAACAATTGGATTGTTGGAGTATTCAGAAGGGTTGGAAATGTTTCCAATGGAATTTTAATGATTCAAGAACATAGAAAAGAGTCTATGAGGTGTATGGGAAAGATACTAAGAAAGGGTTTGGGTTTCTAGGGGAAGTTCTAGTGAAGAATCAAGAGGAATGATCAGCTAGTTGGACTAATTGGGATTGGATGAACTTTGTGTCTTCAACAAATCAACTATACCTAGGAGGAAAGTTGGTAGAGAGGGTCTAGGAGATCCATATTGGGGGAAGAACACATAGTGGAGTAACCATTGTATGGTTAGAATAAGTAAGAAGCACTTTGGGGGAAAAAAACATTAGAACTCTAGACCCTCTACATCATATGTTCATTTTGATATATATTGTAACAGTGACATAATTAAGATTGTATGAGAAGTGAGTTTAGTGTATACCTCTAATGATATTTTTATATTCCCCTAACAGGGAAATGTAATAATGCAATATTCAGCTCCTAACAGAGCTAGGTCTCCTAATAGGGACAATATACTTTTAGTGCATATTTTTGGGTATCATCCCCACCGGGGTTTTCCCTTGGCCAGGGTTTCCTCAAGAACAATTCATGGTGTTATGAGTTATGTGTTTTACATTTATGTTAATTTCATTTCTACAATTATCTGGTTAAGTTGGAATTTATTAAGTTTAAGTTTAAAGTGTTGTAATATTGATTCACCTCCCCTCTCAGTATTAATTAATCCTAGCAATTGGTATCAGAGCTATTAGCCCTTGGAGAGAAATTATAATATCTTAAGGGAGATCTAGATGGATTCTAAAAATTTTGAAGAAAACTTTGAAGCAACACTTGAAGACCTTGATAAGGCTAAAGCAGAGAATGGTGACTTGAGATTCAAATTGAGAAGAGCTGGGGGTTTCATCAAGAACTAAAAGAACAACTTGAACTATCCATGAGTTAGAGACAAGATCTTATGGATAAGATAAAAGAGGATTCAGATAATTATACTTCAAATTAGATAAAATAGCTTGAATAAGAGAAAAATGCTGTGAAGCTTGATCATGAAACTATTTCTTTTGAAATGGAAAAAGAGATAAAACAGGTAAAGGATGACAGAAACAAATTTGAAGAAACCTTAAAATATGCTAATATTTAGATGGGGAAAATATAGATTGAACTTGGTGACTACAAGAAAAAATATCTTGAATTAGAGAAATATAATTATATCATAAAGGGAGAGCTTGTTGAAGCTAAGAAACATATTGAAAAACTTCATATGAGCAGTGATAAGATTGACTAGAATTGGCTTCAATGAAGCTGAATGTTTAAACACTCAGGGAGAAAAATTAGAAGTGAAGACTGATGGATAAATACCTACTCTTGAATAACCTAAAGATCATATCAAACCTTTCATAGGAATATTTTTTATATGAAATAATATTGCACAAATGAAGAGAGACTATAGAGGTAAAATTCCTTACAAATATTTTTGTAGGTATTGTTTCAATTGTCATGCATTTGGACACAAGAAGGTAGAATGCAAGAAGCCTGATCAATCAATAATAAAGAAAGATTACATTATAGAAGGAACAATATCTATGATCACATATTTCAAATGTAATAACTTTGGGCACATTGCAAAGTATTTTAAGTTGTAGATTAATCAGAACAAACCACCTCCTACATGCTATAAATGTCATAATCTGGGACACAGAGAAGTTTTGTTGATGCAGAGGAAATCGATGTGATCTTCAAATCTGCATGTTGATACTTTCTTTCTCTATAGACATTGAATAGATGCTCATATTCTTTCATTATTTCCATAACAATGACATCAACTTTATATTACCTTCCAAAACATCGCGGGTCCATCTAATCACTAGTCGCACGTCCTTCCCTCATTCTATCATCGCACGAGTCTGTGGCTCCATGAACATGCATGTCTATGTTCACCACCCTTCCTCTATTACAAATTCCTTAGAAACCAACCCCGCTTGGGTCTCCAAGTGCATTCCACCAACTTAGTGGTTCTGCCAGAAAACTTGATTCGCCACCTTTTTCCATTCCATTAACAATGGCTGATTCACCCATGGATCTAAAAATGTGATGGTCTTTGACTGTTATGTTGGAAATGATATTAAATATCATTCAGCTGCTTCATCTTCAAATTATTCCATGAACTAAATCTCTGGCTCTCGGTTTCCTTCGATACATGGCTGACAATACATGGATGTATAGACAAGAACATCGCCACCCCTTTGCTATTATCAAAGATTGATAATAATCTGCATTTATCACAGCATGGTCTCCACATGGATACTAATAGTTTGATAATGCCCGATAGCATTTGCATGCAACCAAAACAATAATAACTTGTAACGGTTTTTGAAAACCGTTATAAACTCAAAACCATCCAAGAGGTTAACACCTTGTTTCTCTATCAACCTGGACGACCACCATTGTCCACTCGGGACTATCTTAAACCGAAGTATTAGCCAAACATAAACCAACATGGATTACTCAATATGGGTTTATAATACTCCAAGCGACCCAATATAATAACCAAATGGACTGTTTAAATTGACTCTCCAACTTTGAAACTCGATTCAATTCTGCATTGAATCCTTTCATAAACGAACCAAAATATATACAAGACTTCTTCTTAATACCACTGTCACATTCTTCATAATGGAAAACCTAAACCATAAGAAAAACAAACACCATAAAATATGTACATTCAAGATAGAATGACATGAGCCCATTTGCGATAAACCACAACTCCATTAACATATTGTCTGTAATTACAAATGAATGGCTCTCTGGCTGCCGCTAGAGAGCCATTTTGATTTTCTTATAATCTTTCCTCTATTCATCCGTAAAAAATTCTTCCCAAGATATTTTTTTTGATTACCATAATGCCTATTTAAAGACAACTTTTGATGGTTACAAACCATTTCTTGTCCAGTTTGGTTACACATTTTACATCGGTTTTAATGATTCTTCACCCATATACTTAAAATTGTGCATAATTTGGACAATAATGATAGGATATTAACTCTTTTGAATGGTCCTTCACCCATTTAGCATTTCATGCTTACATTTGTGCATAATTTTAAACCATAATGATGGAAAATTAACTCTTACATGGGTGCCTCTGCACCATACTCCCACTTTTGAAATATTTCCAAGTCCCATGGAAATGCCTTGGTGAGACTACAACTGAATATTTGGCCTCCCTTGCTCCATCACTGCATCGATGCCTCCTCTACATTATCTCTTTCCTTCAACTCTGACTCCTACCAATGGAGTTTATATTGCTGCCTCAATGGTGCTTCCCATTCCACAGTCCACTCCTCCATGTTGCATCACAACCTCTATCCCTCACCTAGGAGTCCTTCATGCCTCTCTCCCCAATCTATCTGTGACACAGAAGACCATCCTATGGCCTTTGGTAGACTTTCCTCTCCACCTCCTGCAGCTGAATGAACTGGCACCATTCTGTAATCAAAACTTCATAACAAGAATATAAAATAATCATAATACCGCCTGGTGTAGATCCCATCTACATGCTCAAAACCTTTTGAGCTCTGATACCATTATGATGTGGAGAACATCAACCTTCCCAAACTATATATCAATACCATCACTTTCTAAACATAAATATTGAACAGAGGCAAAAGAAATCTTCAAAAAAAATTATCCATCGATTTAATGGATATAAGAACTATTCCAGAAAAGTTTGAATTCTCAAATACAAAATGAACCATGATCTTGATCAAAAGTGTTCACAGTTTCCTTCAAAATACATTTGCATACAAGTTTCCCAAAATTTAAAACACGTGCATTAGTACCACAGACCAAATAACACAACACTCCATTATCAGATTCACCCTTTTGCTAACTCTATAAATTTAAAAAAAAACACTGCAATCAATGCAACTCGAGCTCTCTTCAAACAATAAATAACTTGATGAGAAATTTCAACCATTAAAGTTCATCCTTGGGTAACTGTTTCTTGATTGTTTTTGCATAAACGAAAATATATTTATTATAAGGTTGATAGCATCATATGGGACTGTGCCCTTGCCAAAGAAGATTAATCAGAAAATCGGGTGCTCTCAGGTGCCTTGGAATTTGGCAAGGGCACAGTTCCATGGCATCGACTATTTGGAGAACTAAATTCTTTTCTGATTTTATTATGTTCATTGTTATCAAGTTTGAGGATATGCTCATCATTATTGATTCTATCGGCCTTATATTAAATATATTATCATTTATGAAAAACCAATCAAGAGACAGTTACCCAAGGATGAACTTTAATGGTTGAAATTTCTCATTGAGTTCTTTATTGTTTGAAGAGATCTCGAGTGTCATTGATTGTAGTGTGTTTTTTTTAATTTACAGAGTTAGTGAAAGGGTGAATTTGATAATGGTTTGTTGTGTTATTTGGTTTGTGTTATTAATGCACGTGTTTTAAATTTTGGGAAACTCGTACGCAAATGTATTTTGAAGGAAACCGTGAACACTTTTGATCAAGATCGTGGTTCATTTTGTATTTGAGAATTCAAAATTTGTTGGAATAGTTCTTATATCCATTAAATTGATGGATAATTGTTTTTGAAGATTTATTTTGCCTCTTCAGTATTTATGTTTAGAAATTGATGGTATTGATATACAGTTTTGGAAGGTTGATGTTCTCCATATCATTTGTAGATACAACAGAAGTGGTCCTCCACCTATTGATAGAAAGAAGAGTACTAGTGATGCTAAGAGTATTGCAGAATAATTTAATAGTCATTTCAAGAAGGCAGGAGATATAAATAGTGACAAGGTATGGAAGGTGAAAGAACCAAGTGACAAAAAGGTTTAGGGAGACTCAGTAGATGCTATTGAGTCTTCACCTGATACTAACATTGCTACATCAACCTAGATGGCCAAGCATGGCCTTAGGGAGAGAATTCAAAACAAACATTAGAAATCTATCCAGCCCCTGCTTATGGAGATTAAGCTCTTGCAATCTTACGTAGAGTATGAAGAGATGTTAGGGATCATATATCTATGATAGCATAGCCTTGTGAGCTATATCCTTTGGTCACTAGATTACTAGTTGACTCGATCATGTATAGAGATGAGTTCATGGGGAACTGTGTCATTTCTTTACATAGAGAAGTATAAGGCCAATCAAAATAACTTATCTAATCATCATTCAAATAAGGAGAGCCAGAGAAGAACATATATTTGAGCACAAGAGAAGAGAAGCTAATGCATTGTGTGAATGGATGAAGCAGAATTTTGTAGATTCATCATAGAAGAGGTATTTTAAGATTATTTGTGAAGTTTGGTTATGGATACTCCATTCATTTTTGATGTTTTCAAAAGAGCTATATACAAATTCAAGAAACATATGTATAAATCCACTAAAAATTATCCCAAAGGTGCATTTTTGCAAACACCCTATGATGTTCTGCATATCAAAGACATTAGGGATTACATCAACTGTATGTATGAGTCTCTGAGAGACTTTGAGAACTATAAGGAGATGAAGGACATGATTGGAGAAGATGGCAAATGGAAAGAAGAGTTTTCACATCTATAAAATCTCAGTTCCATCTGAATGAAAGAACTCTACAAATTCAATGAAGAGAAATGGATCATCATTCTAAGTAGAGTGCACGACCAATTCCTTTGGATTGGAGATCAACCAATGAAGATGTGTAGTGTTTTGACTCATAGAATAATAAGTTTGGACAATTCTGGAGTCATTCTTACTGTGGAGAAGAACACAAAGAAACAAGTGGAAATCCTAACACATTCATGATGGGATAAGAGAGAAATGACCATTAGCAACATATTTCAACAAGATGTCAGACTATTTTCCATGGTTCTTGGATATAAACTACACTATAGCAGCTGACCTAACTTGGTATAAGTGGGAGTAATCATGATGGCCTACAAGATGGTAAAAGAAAATGTTAAGTTTAACCTTTGTAAAGTACTTGCACAACATTTTTTAGAGAATGTGAAGAAGATCAAGAAGGATAAGTCTAAGGCATTCAGGTTTGGGTCTCTATCGGTATACATGTACATCCACATTGTACATAGCTTTCTTGGTATGCACCCTAGAGCTCGGAAGGAAAATCAACCCATTGGAATTCAAATTGCGCAGAGTTACAAAAGAAAGAATAGTACATGGTTTGATGGTGAACTATTTGGTATGATTAGTATTTTGCAGAGGCAGATGAGAGAGAGAATGAGGATACCAGAGGCTTTAGTAGAAAGTATAAGGATAGACTATGTTTCATGGTTGAAACTGATTATGTTTTCTTTGAGGTAGTTCAACCTCAAATGAAATGGTGTTATCCTCTAGGATATGAAGTCAATTATGAGGTTTGACTATGCAAGTTGAACACATACTATCCTCAGTAATTGATCCATTCGAAGAAAGATGAGGCACCTATGAAGAGAAGTATGCAAAGATAAGGGAAGAACAAACTCGAGCTACAAGGAAGAGGAAAGTGGAAAATGTGGTATATAATCTAGCAGCCAAGACTGTTATTACAAAGGAGGAGATGAAAGAGGTAAGGAATAAGATGACACAAGGTGTTTATGGTTTGGCGAGCACTGTTCTCGCAGCCCTTCCACCTCTTGAGACAGTGAAATTTATTAGCACAACTCCCAATGTAGTTTATATACCTAAAACTAAACCTACACCTCCTAAGAGGACATCGTAGGAAGAGAAACCAAAGGAGTTTCCTAAGAGAACCACTAGATCCACCAAATAGGACTCTCCACCTAAGAAATAGAGGATAGAAGTTGTTAAGGAGAAAGAAGAAGAGAAGAGCACAGAAGTGAGACAACTCTGGAAGCCTGACATGAAGATACTAGAGAAGAGAATAATTGAGCAAAAAAATATTATCTCATTGATTAGATACTATTATAGGTATGATGCATTTGATCAACTCTTGATTGAGGACATGGTCATAAATCATTTGCTTGTTTTCAAGAAGAACTTGTTAGAAGTTGAAGGCAGTATACCCTAGGATCTTTATGAGAAGTTAGAGTTGAGTAAATAGTTAGCCCAAATACAAGATGAAACAATCAAAACACAAGCTATAGAAGATATGTTACCTTTTATTTTAGTTAAAGAGATGGAAAGAATATTGAATGCTATAAAACCTTTGTTGAGAACTAAGTCAAGATTGGTGAACATAATGGGGACAAAGTATGACGAAGTGATTGAGGAAACACAAAAGGCAGTAGACAAGGTTCTAATGGGGATTGAACTTGAGAAGTCCTCACCTCCCAAAGATACTAAGCCTAAAACTATTCTAAAAGGTGAGTCATCAAGGGTAGCACAAGTAAAACTTGATTCAACAGAAGTAGCAGATGATAGCCAATTTGTTAGTACTGTGAAGCAACCATATTTCTTTGTTACTAGGGTGCATGTGTCTTTCAACATTTTGAAGGATGCTAGTGACCCTTTTGAAGAAAAGACTAACAATATTGTAGATATTGGAGGAAGAATTATACTGAAAGAAGTAGAGAAGGAAGATCTCAAAGAGAGTGAAGTTGAGGAGCCCAAGAAAATAGTAAACAAAGTTGAAGTTAAGAAAGAAACTCATGTATCTATTTCTTCATCTTTATTGTTGGCAAGTGGAGATAGAACTCTCTACACTGATGTTGAGAGCATGGATGAGGATGAGTTGATGAAACTATCCTACATCGCATTTGCAAAAGAAAAAGAAAGATATGAGAAAAAAGGAGAGAAAAATTCAAGGGTAATGGAAAGAGTAGTTGATACTTTCAAAAAAATCCTACCTGTACCTCTTACTTTTCAAGGAAAGGACAATGCAGAGAAATTGAACAAAGTATTGGCTGACTTTGACAGTCACTATGAGTCCTTGGAGAAGATCATTGAAGAGAAGGCATAGCATAAATACTTAGTGAAGAAGTTGGAAGAAGTATGCAATTCTATTGCATGGGAATTGGGCATACTGGTCAAGACAATGACTGAAGCAAAGAGTTGTGTGTCACATGGAAGGAATTTATATAGCTACTATGTAAATCCTATCATACATCTTCAGAACATTGAGGACATCATAACAAAGGATAGTCTAATCCTAGACAATCTGATGCACAGTTGTAAGACCTCCTCACACACTGTATTAGAGATAGACAAAGAAGTGTCTATAATTTTGGACAAATTGAGTGTATTGAATACAAAAAAAGGGAGATTTATGGGCAGATTTGGTATGCTAAAGATTTTAATTACTCCTAAGTTATCAATTCTTGAGACACACATTTTAGACATGGAGAAAAAAGAGAAAGCTCTCACTGGGAACATGGCTATTGAGCTAAAGGCAGTAGAGACATCTTATTTTTCACTAAATGGTATGATTCATGTGAGTCATATATTGGTAAATACTCTGACACGAGAAGTGAAGATCTTGGAAAGTTCTTTCCAGGATGTGCTTAAGATGGTCTAGAATTTTGGGTAAGTAGTTATATCAATTTTGTCATATTCTACATTTTTGTATTCCTTTGTCATTAAATTCAAAGGGGGAGAAGAGGAGATATGAAAAATATGTAGAGGAAAGATAGAGATGATAATATAGTTAATATGTAAAGGAGATAGAGAAGTGCAATATTTTTTTTGTATTGACACTTTTTCATTTTTCATTAAGTGTTGTCATCAATGCCAAAGGGAGAGATTGTTGGAAAGTGGCTCATCCATGAGTGTTTAGGAAAACATTAGGTTTTTCATTCATGCAAAAATATCTATTATGGATTATCACTTGGTGTGAAACACAGTTTTAGGGTTAACACTTACAAATTGACTAAGTCCAGAAAACAGGTTTGCAGAGTACAAGAGTAGAATTTTGGTCAGCGAGCATTGTATATGGTGAATGAATATAGGAAAGCTTAGGGTAAGCTATATTGGGATATGTATGACCTTTAGTTAAGACCTCTTATATTTTGGATTTGATCACAGTAAGTTACAGTATGTTGAATTCATACAAAGACAGAGTTGTAGTGATACCGGATAGATGAAAGGTTGTGATGATTGAGGAAGTATGATGTGGAATCCAAATGTGCTAAGTTGGATTTGGATTGTGTATTACCTATACTTTGGTAATGTAAAGTAGTTGACTTTGTATTTAATTTTTATATAAGTTTTGATTCATTTTTGTGATGTATTTGGAAGCCAACTGGATATGTAAAATGTATATATATGCAAATCTTTTTGAGAAGTGAAGCAGAGATGATAGATGGAATGGATGAAATAGATGGGAACAGATGAATGGATACATTGTGATATTAGGATTAGATAGATGATGATGTGAGCTACAACTGGAAACACCTAAGCATAGAAGATGCTTGTTTATGTTCATTTTGATATATATTGTAACAGTGACATAATTCAAAGTGTATACCTCTAACAGGGTTTTTGTACTCCCCTAATAGGGAAATTTACTAATATAATATTCATCTCCTAACAAGGCTAGGTCTCCTAATAGGGATAGTATACTTTTAGTGCATATTTGTGGGTATCATCCCCACCGGGATTTTGTCTTGGCCAAGGTTTCCTTGAGAACAATTCATGGTGTTATGAGTTATGTGTTTTATATTTATGTTCTTTTCATTTTTGCAATTATCTGGTTAAGTTGGAATTTATTAAGTTCAAGTATAAAGTCTTGTTATACTAATTCACCCCCCCTCTTAGTAAAACTTAACCCTAACACTTCTTTCTTACTCAACATGACTCACCTAATCATAAGAGATTCTATTATCTTAGGTGTTTCCATACCTTCCTCAATTTCATTAGTAGTTTGTCCTCATGTGCCACCATATTCTGCTTACTCAATTTCTTACTATATCCTTTAGAACATTGAAAATCCTTATATCCTGTCACCACACTTGAAACAAGTACCTTTGAGTTCTCTGTTATCATTCCCTTTTCTAAGTGTCATCAGATCAGGCTCTACTTCAATGGTACTAATGTAATATTCAGCTCCTAACAAGGCTAGGTCTCCTAATAGAGATAGTATACTTTTAGTGCATATTTGTGGGTATCATCCCCATCAAGGTTTTGCCTTGGCTAGCGTTTCCTTGAGAACAATTCATGGTTTTATGAGTTAGTGTTTTATATTTATGTTCTTTTCATTTCTACAATTATCTGGTTAAGTTGGAATTTATTAAGTTCAAGTCTAAATTCTTGTTATATTGATTCACCCCCCTCTCAGTAAAACTTAATCCTAACACTTCCTTCTTGATCAATGTGACTCGCCTAATCATACGAGATTCTCCTATCTCGGGTGTTGCCATACCTTCCTTAAGTTCATTAGTAGTTTGTTCCTCATGTGCCACCATATTTTTCTTACTCAAGTTCTTACTATATCCTTTAGAACATTGAAAATCCCTATGTCCTATGTCGCCACACCTGAAACAAGTACCTTTGAGTTCTCTGTTATCAATCCCTTTTCTAAGTTTCCTCGGATCAGGCTCTACTTCAATGGTTTGCTTCTCTTTTCCATTTTTACTTACTTGCTTCTCCTTTCCTCTAGGATTACTTTGTCTTCTCTTCAAAATATCTTCTTCCCTTAATAAATATTGATAAGCATCCTAAATTGTAGAAATCCTCAACATACTCAACTCATCATGGATGTTAAATCTCAGAATGTTAACATACCTAGCCACCTTATCCTTAGATACCTATTTGTGTCTAGATATAATTTTCATCTTGTAAAACTCTTTAGTTTATTCATTCACACTCATGTCTTTCTCCTTCAAGTTATGCAATTTCTTGAACGATTCCAAATCATAATCTTGAGGATGAATTTAGCTTTCAATCTAGCAATCATTACCTTCTATCTAGTGATTTTTGTCTCACCATTTTCCTCTCTATCTTTCTGCAATTATTTCCACCATAAGGCAGCATGACCATTCAACTTAGTGTTGTCTTACCTAACCCTTTGTGGATCTTTGATATCCTCAAGCTCAAAGTAATATTCTAGATATCCAATTCAATCTATCAAATTTTCAAGATGCAATGAACCAGTGAAAGTAGAAACATCCATACTGTGACTTTTTCTTACTTGTGTTATAGCCCTTAAAAATATTTCTTCATCTATAAGGATCTCAACATCTATAGTCTCAAGATCTTCTACAACTTCCCCATATTCTTCTTCAGTCTCAGGATTCCTTCACAATCCAGTCAACACATTTTTTATATTAGTCATGAACTCATTTTTTAAGTCCTCCATCATCTGTTCTAACCTCCTAGGGTTCATCCTTTTATGTGACATCTTTCCAATCCTCAGGCACAAATATCTCAGCTTCAATGATATGATTACAAGGTACAAATTGTCTCTGTTAGGAATAACAGTCCACAAGACAACTGAGAGGGGGGGTGAATCAGTTGTAATATGGATTATTAAACTTTAAACTTTAAACTTTATAAACCAAATCTACAATGTAAATGATAACACAGTAACTGCCAAAAGCATAACACAATACTTGTTGTCAAGGAAACCATGTTAAAGGTAAAACCCCAGTGGGAATTAGCACCCACAAATAATGTACTAAGAGTATAGTATCCCTGATAAAAAATTTTATCCCTGTTAGGAGCTTGTTACAATATTACATTACATAGTCCATGTTAGGAGACATACCCTATTAGGAGTCAAGAAAAAGTAGTAGGCTCACTACCCAGGCATACTACCCAAAGACGGTTAAAACCACTCTCAAGGATTTACAATCCAAACAAGTGTATATAGAAAATATACAATCTAATGAACTGTCTGATAGAAACTATCTTTTCTTGGTTAGTTCCAATGAAGTACTCTTCTCATAAACTATGCTCTACATCCAACAGTCAAACAAGCCTTGTCGCTTTCACTTCATTTATTTTTCAATCTCCGCCACATCTTCTCAAAATAAAAGATCACTCATACATACCATCTTACAATAATTCATTAGGTTAGCCAATTAAGCTTTCCTAATATACAAATAATTAATTAGGTCAGCCAATTTAGTCTTTCCAATATACAAATAATTATATAACCCCTTGCTATGATACACATGATACCTATAAAAAGTAAACATCAAATATAATCTATCACTTATACTTCCAGATCTGCAATCCATGCTCACAATTCATTTTACATGCTACATGTCTGAAGTCGACCACCAAATAGTCTTGTCTAGAATACATGTCATAGGTGACATCACTAGTCATCAAACAACAATCAAACTCAACCCATTATTCCAACATATGTCAGCTTTCCACAAGTAAGCTCACTTCATCTGAAATATCTTCGCCGGAAAGATATACTCAAAACATGGATTCCTGCTTTGTCAAGCATCACAGTTACAGTCCATAAACCATTCTTCACCAAATCAACATCCGCAATATACAACATAAAGACAAGTGGCCTTAAGAATAAGTTCAACACACATTCTTCATCATAGCCCTATCTTTGATATTTCTGAAACATCCACACACTATCTGTACACTTATGTTAATTAAGTAACCAGCCTGTCCTCTCCACAGAAATATATATTGACATCAGTGACAAAATATAAATATCAATAGTATGATCAGTACCAAAAACTGATATCATCTAAAAATATCCCCCTTTGGCATTGATGGCAATATATGGGAAAATCCATACACATCAACCCAAAAGTACTCTCTCTCAATACAATCTTCTCAATATCCTCAACATAAATCTCCCAAAACAGTAGGGATTTTCACATAGATTCCTTCCCCCTTTGGAAGCAATGGAAAAGGGTGCCATAATTCATCTTTAGTCATCTATAAGGTGTATCTTTTTCAAATCTTCATGTCCATCAACCATGTGCAAGATCACCCAAATGTACTCCATAGTATGCTCCTGCGATCACTCCCCTTGAGGAGTAGATTCATACATCAAGTCCAGAGAATGATATAGCATTGAGATCCACTAGACTGATGCATATCTACATCAATTAATTACCATTGGGAGGGGCCATCACCCCAAGCATTCTTCTGAGATATTCAAAAGCATCTTTTGGAAAAGGTTTTGTAAATATATCTTCTATCTGTTCCTTTGTACTAATGTATTCCAGTCTTATATCTTTCTCTACTACCTTCTCCCTCAAGAAATGATACATAATAGAAATGTGTTGTATCTTTGAATACATTACAGGATTCTTCAACATATTCACTGTGCTAGTGTTATCACAATGGATAACCACTAGCTCTTCAAAAATTATTCCAATATCCTTTAGCATTTTTTTCATCCAAACAACTTGTGTACATTTTATTGCTGTAGCAACATACTCTGACTCAGCAGTAGTTTGAGAAATATAGTTTTGCTTCTTTCTCAACCAAGAAACCAATATTTTCCCAGGGAAAAATGCACCACCACTTGTACTCTTTTTTTCATCCACACTACCTACCCAATCAACATCAGTATAAGCCTGCAGGGTAAAATCATCTGTCTTTGCATACCACAATCCATATTCTATTGTTCCTTTCAAATATCTAAAAATTATTTTTACAGCAGAAAAATGTGTCTCCTTAGGATCTGCCTAATATCTAGCCACAATTCCAACTGCATTGGTAATATCTAGTCTAGAGTGATTTAGATATTGTAGACCTCCAATCATGAATTTGTACTTAGTTTGTACAACACTTTGAGTCTCATCACTATTAGTCAGTTTGTGTCCAGTCACCATAGGTGTCCCAACAGGTTTACGATCTTCCGTTCTGAACTTTTTCAACATTTCCTTAAGATACTTGGTCTGAGATATAAAAATGTCATTCTTACTGTGATTAATTTGCAAACCGAGAAAAAATTTCATCTCACCAATCATTGACATCTCAAATTAATTTTCCATTTCTTTAGCAAACTTCTTACTAATCTTATCATTGCCTCCAAAAATGATATCATCAACAAAAAATTCTATAATTAAGATTCCATCTTCATCAGTTCTCAAATATAAATTGTTTTCTGCATTACCTTTTTTGAAACCAAGACGAAGTAGATGTTTGTCCAGTCTTGTATACCATTCTCTTGGTGCTTGTTTCAGACCATATCGTACCATCTTTAGTCTGAAAACCATGTTTTCATCATCTATCAAAGGAAAACCATCAGGTTTCTCAATGTAAACTTCTTATTCTAGGTCACCATTCAATAATGTTGACTTCACATCCATCTAATATACTTTAAGTCTTTATGTGCAGCATAAGAAAGAAATAATCTCACAGCTTCCAATCTAGCAACATGAGAAAATGTTTCTTCATAGTCTATTCCTTCTTGTTGTGAATATCCTTTACATACCAGTCTATCCTTGTTTCTTACCATTGTTCCTTCCTCATCCATCTTATTTCTAAAAACCCATTTAGTACCAATCACATTTTTGTTCTTAGGTCTTGAAACCAATTCCCAAGTATTGTTTTTCTTTATATGTTCAAGTTCTTCTTCCATAATTTTAGTCCAAGATTCATCTCTACATGCTTCATCAGTAGTCTTTGGTTCAACTTGAGAAATCAAATAGATTTCATCTCTAGCTCTAGATCTAGTCATCATACCTTACTTGCATCACCAATAATTTGATCTTCAGGATGGTTCTTCTTAACATACCTTGGTGTCTTCAGTGTCTCAGTAGCTTCAGTTTGTTCATCTTCAATCTCATTCTTGATCATCAAAGGTTCTTAAGGTTTAGTAGTGACCTCTTTTATTTTTGTTATCTGACCACAGTCATATATCCTTTCCTAAATCTGAAACTTTTCATCTATCCTCACATTGGTGCTTTCAATCAACTTTCTCAATCTCAGATTGAAATATTTATATGCTTTACTCTTAGTGAAATAACCAAGAAAAATTTCTTCATCACTTCTAGCATCAAACTTTCCTATCTCATCATCTCTCTTGATATAACATTTACTTCCAAATATTCTAAAATATTTTACAGTAGGTGTATGATCAAACAATAATTTATAAGGAGTCTTACTTGTACCTTCTCTTATCTAAATTTTGTTCAGGGTGTACACAACAGTGCCAGCTGCTTCTCTCTAGTGAACATGTGACATATTTCCTTCCAGCAACATAGTTCATGTAGCATCTAATATAGTTCTATTTCTTCACTCTTTTATCCCATTCTGTTGTGGAGTTTTAGGAGTTGATGTCTATCTGTTAATTCCATGTTTTCATAGTATGAATTGAATAAGTCTGATGTAAACTCTCCACCTTTGTCTGATCTCAAACATTTTATCTTCAAACTAGATTCATTCTCAACTTTTTATTTAAATAACTTGAATTTGTTAAATGCTTCAGATTTCTCTCTCAAGTATGCAACCCACATCATTCTAGAAAATTCATCAAAAAATAGTATAAATTACCTTTCACCATAGTATGATCTTGTTCTTGTAGGACCACATAGATCTGTATGCACCAGATCCAACTTCCCTTTTGTTTAATAAGCTTTTCTTTTAAAAGTGCTTCTAGTCTACTTCCCCATAACACACTCTCTACACATAGCATTAGATGGCTTCACAATTTTAGGTAGATCTCTTACTTCTTTTTTCATACTTGCCTTCACAATGTTATCAAAGTTAACATGACAAAATCTTATGTGCCATAACCAACTATCATCAACCTTCACAATAAAACAAGAAGCTTCAGATGTGTTCAATTCAAATACATCACCTCTAGATTTAGTACCAGATGTGATCAAGTCTCCTTCTTTACTTCTGATAGAGCATTTCCCATCAATGAATTTTAATTGATAACCTTTTTCTACTAATTGTCCAACACTCAGTAGATTATGCTTAAGTCCATCAACAAGTAATACATTTTCAGTGTTAGTCTTTCCATCCAAATAAATAGATCCAACTCCAACAATAATCTTAGGAGTCTTATGCCCAAATCTAACAACACCAGCATCATATCTTTTCAAATTCACAAACTTGTTTTTATCTCCAGTCATATGATGTGAACAACCACTATATATAACCCATTCATATTTATTTTCAACGTGGCATACTAAGGCTTTTTCTTCATGTATAGATTCATCATCCTTAATAGCAATAAATTTGATTTCATCATAGTCACCATCATCATCATCTGATATACCCTCACTAGCATAATAACATTCCTTGTCTTTTGAATATTTGGATTTGAAAAAACTTAGGTTTGTGCTTTGGAACTCTTGTAGGACATCTAGATGCAAAATGACCAATCTAGTTACATGAAAAAAATTTCAAATGTAACTTGCCCTCAAATTTACCCTTACCTCTATTTTCTCTTCTAGTGATCAATGCTACTACTTCATCTAGATTTATTTCTTCCTCCTTTAGCTTTTCCCATTCATCAACATATTCTACAAGTTCTTCTTGCAGATTACTATTGTTGGTGCTTGCAATTCCAGATAAGGTCTTTTTATTCTTATGCATGGTTGCCTTGAATGCTGACTCAACTTTAGGTAAAGTGTCTCCCAATTTTGCGGCCTCAAATGTAGTTGGCTTTCCAATCAACATCTCTTTGGTAAAGTTCAGTGTCAAAGGTATAATCTCCTCTATAGCTTGTACTTTGGTTCTATATGTAGGTGTCAAAGATCTAAGTTTCTTTGCAATTACTTATTCCTCACTATAAGTACCTCTAGAGTTTCTAATACCAGTAACTACTTTATTAATTATTTGTCCCTATGCCCTAATTTTCTCATCTTCTCTCATCTTCAGTGATTCCATCTTTGTCTTCCAGTTTTGTAGGTTTTCCTACTTTTTAAACTTATCTCCTTCATACAGTTCTTCCAATCTTGTCCAAATATCATGTGTAGAATTCAAGTCTTTTACTTCAGTGAATTCTCCTTCTGAAAGTGGGCTGATCAAAGATTCCCTTGCAACCATATTACATGAAAATAACTTCTTTTCATCTTTAGTAGCCTTCTCTAATTCATCCTCAGTCACTATATTTTCATTCTTCTTCGTGATCATCCAGTAATGAATTACCAAACATAGAAAATGTTTTCTCATCTTGTTCTTCCAAATGTCAAAGTTTTCAGGATCAAACTTTGGACTATCCTTCCTGTATTAAGACATCTTCAGGATCACCTCAAATTGTTAAAATTTCTCTCTAAGGACCATAAGCTCTGATACCAATTGTTAGGAATAACAATCCACAAGACAATAGAGAGGGGGGGTGAATCAGTTGTAATATAGATTATTAAAATTTAAACTTTATAAACCAAATCTACAATGTAAATGATAACATAGTAAATGCCAACACCATAACACAATACTTGTTGTCGAGGAAACCTTGTTAAAGGTAAAACCCCAGTGGGAATTAGCACCCATAAATAATGTACTAAGAGTATAGTATCCTTGTTAAAATATTTTATCCCTATTAGGAGCTTGTTACAACATTACAGTACATAGTCCTTGTTAGGAGATAGACCCTATTAGGATTCAAGAAAAAGTAGTAGGCTCGCTGCCCAGGCATACTGCCCAAAGAAGGTTAAAACCACCCTCAAGGATTCACAATTTGAACAAGTGTATATAAAAAACATACAATCAATGAATTGTTTGATAGAAAATGTCTTTGCTTGGTCAGTTCCAATGAAGTACTCTTCTCATAAACTCTACTCTACATCTAGCAGTCAAACAAGCCTCACAGCTTTCACTTCTTTTCTTTTTCAATCTCAGTCACATATTTTCAAAAGAAAAGATCACTCATATATAACCTCTTAAAATAATTCATTAGATCGGCCAATTAAGCTTTCCTAATATATAAATAATTAATCAGGTCGGCCAATTAAGGATTTCCAATATACAAATAATTATATAACCCCTTACTAAGATACACACGGTACCTATAACAAGTAAACATCAAATATAATCCATCACTTATACTTCTAGATCTGCAATCCATTCTCACAATTCATTTTACAAGCTACATGTCTGAAGTAGGCCACCAAATAGGTCTTCTCCAGAATACACGTCACAACTGAAGTCACCAGTCATCAAACAACAATCAAACTCAACCCATTATTCTAACATATGTCAATTGTCCACCAGTAATCTCACTTCATCTGAAATATCTTCACCAGAAAGATATACTCAAAACACAGAGACCTACTCTGTCAATCATCACAGTTACAGTCCAAAAACCAGCCTTCACCAAATCAACTGTAACATCTGCAATATACAACATAAAGCCAAGTGGCCTTTTGAATAAGGTCAAAACACATTCTTCTTCATATCCTTGTCTTCGATAGTTCTAAAACATCCGTACACTATCCATACACTTTTGTTAGTCAAGTAACCAGTCTTTCCTCTCCAAATAAATATATATTGACATCAGTGAAAAAACATAAATATCAATAGTATGATCAGTACCAAAAATTGATATCATCCAACAATCTCTCCAATCGGTGATCAATTAGACACACTTACAACCTGCCTCTAACAGTTCAAAAAAAATTTCTCAAACAGAAGAGTTTCCTCAACGATCCTATTGTGCAAGTCCTCTATAAGTGTGAATTAGATCTTCAATTTGTCACCTCAAAAAAAACAACACTAGTGATTCACAAGCTCAGGAACGTGATCTACAACAAAAAAAAACTCACTCTAATACCATATGATGCAGTCATAGTTTGAGTTTCCCAAATGAAGATGGTCCAACCATACAGCAAGAGTCAACACAGTGCAAAAACCTAACATCAGGTCATTAAGAACTCAATAATGAATGATCAATGTGCCTCACAAGCCTTCTTATTATCCAGAATCAAAGATTTGCATCATACATGCCCACCTACATGCCAGCTAAGGCACGCATGCCTGCTTACATTCTAGGATGCACATGCCTGCTTACAATAAAAAATAAAGATCCATGCTAGATGCTAAGATACTGAACTACTCTACCCCCTTGACTCCTAACTAAGGACCCAAGACTACAAATATATACAAGATCTCAAGCCACAAGTCGGCCATAAAAGATCACATTCTCCAAGACGAAGAAAAAAATATATTACAACATATAGGTTAGGAACTAAATCCATAATAAAAGCTCCAAATAGATATGGAATGAAGTGTGATCACACAAGGCAGTCATCCATGAGCATACGATCATCGAAAAATACACTAATTAGCGTCCACGGTCGTAAAATTCCATCACAAGCCAAATCATACCAACCTGGCCATTACAAAAGGAAGAACAATATAGGACCAGACCAATCTTAGGATATCATCTCCAAGAGATATGAAACATGATGTGAATCTAGACAAAGGTTCTCCATGATTTCTAGAACACACCAATAGGATCGCATAAGAAAATGAGCCAACTAGACTGATCGCTACCTAAAATACAGAAAATGACCAATTGGAACAGAACAACAAATAAACAAAAGGAAATATTTTTGGGTGATACAAGATTTCCAACGACCCAAAGATGCTCCTTCATCATAAAATCCCTCTATGTATGTTGTCCATTTGAGATTCCCAAGATTTCATCTGCATTTTCAATCTCCCTCAACTAGAAAGATTTCTTTCCTCCATCTTCTACTTCTTTTTCTTTTACTTTTTTAATTTTGAATCTAACTCTTTCCCATTGTTTTCATTTTTCTCTTGGAATTTTTTCAAACAGTTAACATGATTTTTTTTGTAGATGAACATATCAAAACTTCATTTCATGTTAACCCACTATACAAATCACCCCCAAGAAGAGTATAACCCAAGGTATTGAGCATGAACTTTTATTTGATGTGTTTTCCTAGTCTGCAATTGTTATTCCAAAAGCATAATACCACTTCCAGCAATAAATTTAGTGGTTGTCATTCTATTTGTAATGTCTCTCTGTCGAATAGGTGATGGAAACCAAAAACCATGGTTACTTACAACACAGTGGGAATCACAATCAGTATACCACCTATCAATAAAACAAGAAGATTTTTTATCCCTTTCGAGTATTTTATTTTCTAAGAAGGAAACATTATAGTAATCTCTATTAAAATGACAATAGCAATGGAGCATATACATAAAGTTACCAATAGTTGTTAGGACTATTTGTAAAATGTCCAGTGATTTTGGCGGAGTCAACCAAATGGAAAACTATTTTGAAGAATGGTGTGAACTCCAAAAACAATAACAATGGTGTCATTTTCTCTTTGCTACAAGTAGAACCAACATATATTCCACCCTCAAGATTCCATCGTATACCTAGCTATTGTCTAACTGAGAACCCTTTTCTTCTCCTTTTACAGTTAAATTTTTACAAGAGCATATGGGAGAAACCTTGCACAAAATTTTATCCATAAGATTCATAACACTCCATAATTTATAGGTATGTTTTGAATGAGTTTCTACTACTAATACCAACAAATAAAATGAATGAAATAGCACTTTCAACTGAGCCTAAAACCATACTTACATGCTTCAAAACTTGCATCTGAATACATGTTGATCATTATTCTATATCAAGATCTAATGAAGACAATGTGAAATGTATTTGTCTTCTACTCTTATAGTCTCCATAATTCTTATAGCTCTAATGTTTGACATCTTCTAGTACAAAAGGCTAGCCAACTGTCAATCCATGAACCTGTCCAAAATTTATAAATCCTTCGTCAATAAAAATCTCCATGGGTGTCCATATTTTTCATTCATGATTTATGGAGGTTCTTCCATTTTGATGCTTTGGACCAAAAACCTATACTATGGCTCGAATAAAACCCAAATTTTAACATGGTTAACCGAAGCCACGAACTAAGACTCAATTTTTTTTAAAGGAAAAAAATTCCTCCAACCATCTAGGTACGTCATTCATCATAAAAGATATAGTTGGCACAAATTTAGTAGTGTAAAAATATTGAAAGAAAAAATATTATTTTATAGTCTATGATACCAAATGGTCTATATATGGGTCTAAATATTTCTTATAGTTAGGACTACCGTATATTTTGCTACAAACGAGGCATGCATACTTTACCTCCTTGTGAGATTTAAATCCACAACCTCTCCTACAAGAGCACAAAACTTTTCATCACTAGGCCAACTCATTGAGAAAAAAAACTCTCTATATTTATGAATGTGGATGTATTGGGAGACAAAGCTAGTTGATAATAAATTATTAAAAAATAAAACTATCAACCACTTATAGAAAGGCTCCTATGTGACTATTTTGATCTTAATATCATAATAAGTTAACATGTGTTACATAACAAGAGGTAAGATAATTTGTGTGTTTCTTTTGAGTGATTGTGGCCACAAAATAGAAAATAAATTTGTCCTATTTCTAAGTTTTTCAAGTGATATAGGAGCTATACAAATTGAAAATGGAATTACTTAGGGAAAAAAAAAAAAAAAAAATTTTTAAATTATGTAGGTATTATATTATATGTAAATTGAAAAGAATGGGCTTTGGGATTGGATAAGAAATTTATGTAGAGATCTATTATTGAAAGACATAGTAATAACAAGAGTTGATCTATGATGAGTGTGTTATGACCAAGGAAAAAGAGGTGAGAATATTGCATTGTAGAGTATAGCGATCTAGATGGAAGACATGAAACCTTGATACGTATTGCTAAGTTTTGATCCATGGTATTGTTGAGAGTGTCTATTAAATTAATTGTCACATTTTTAGGAATTCATCTTGTGAACTAACTACTACCTCAGGAAAGTGGAGATATCATGTTTGCAAATTTGCATTGATCTATGAATTTGTGGTGTAATGGAAAATCTTACTTGGTATTAGGGAAAATTGGTTGTCTAGGTTTTATGGATTTTAATTTTTCATTTGAAATCTCTAACAATTGATCATGTCAAAAGTTAAATTTTTCTCAACTTAATGGAAATTATTATAATTATTGAAACATTAATTTAATGATTCATTTGATTTAAAAATCATTATGATAGATTGTAAAAATAGGTTATCAAGATCCAAGTAATTGTTATTGTTGTGACAAACAATAGAGAAACTAGAAGGAAAGTAAGAAGAAATGCTCTTGAGCTTATTTTAATAGTCAAAGAGCTTTAGATAAGAGTGTGTTTCCAATAAATTTAAGTGCAAAGATAACCATATATGCTTGTAATACTCTAGGAGAAGCTAACTAAGATAGTGACCAAATAAAATTTCTCAAGTTTCACTCCTTGAAGACACAATTTGAAAATTAGAAAATGTAAGAAGGTAAAAGTGTCAAAGTGATAATTATGTAAGAGTAAAGGATAGATTCAACGACATAACTAGTCTTGAAAAAGATATGAACAAAGATAGTGTAGTAAAAAAGGTATTAAAGTCTCCAACAAGTGGAATCATGTTACAATAATTATTGAATGAAATAAATATTGCACTACTCTTGAGTTTGATTACATAGATCTATTGTGTCTTATGAAGGACTAAGAAACATATTTTGCAAAAGGGATGAAAAGGATTTGCCTCCAAATTGGAGATGACAAAGAACAAAGACAAAACTTTGTTATGATATTTTGGGTCTAAAAACCTCAATTTCATAGTCTGAAGCTACTAACATCAAAATAATTGGTTTATATTTTTTCCTAAGGTTGAACATTAGAAGGAGGTTCATGAAGGATATGCTAAAGGCAAACATACAAGATTTAAAAAAATGTACAAGGTAGTTCATAGAGGACCCATTATATGCTTCAACAAGTTCATTTTGATATTTTTGGTCCTGTACAAATGCAATGTTTTGGTATTTTATCATATTTTATTACCTTTATTAATGATTATTCATAAAAATGAAACAAATTTATTTTTGAAGAACAAAGACAATGCAAGAGTATACAATGATTTTCAAAAAAGTTTTTTATTTTTACATTGAAATTTTAGATAATACTCAATGATGTATTATTAGAAAGATACTCAACTATTATTTGGAAGATAAGAATTATGATTTGGATTGTACACGTAGCTCTTTAAAAAAGAAGTAGGGGTGGATAGGTGACAAGAGAGAAACAAAATGAGAGACAAAAAAAGAGAGGCAAAAATATAAAAACAAATAGAAATAAATAAAATCAGTACTCAAAGTAAAATGAAGTGGTCAATGCATAGACGTAATCTATAGATCTATGATAAAAATAAAAATTTAAAATTTAAAAAAAAAATAAAAATTGTGCGATATCTAAATAATTAATATATGTTGAATGAATTAAACTAAACATGAATTAATATAATTCATATAGTAAATGGTAGTAGTTAATAAGAAGACACATAGTATTGATATATGAAATAAAAGAATGTCTATATTAATAATTAAAATGAATAAAATAATAAAGTTTGAGGAGATGGGCTCGTAAGTCTCAAATGAAAACCCTTTTCCTTAAAATTGATTTAGCTAAAGCTTATGACCGCATTGAATGGCCTTTTACTCTTTCTTTGCTTCACGCTCTTGGTTTTGGCCCCATATTTCTTCAATCTGTGCAGATGCATTTTCAGGATGCCTCTGCTTGCATCACTATTATGGAAGACAATCTTCTACCTTTGGGCTCTTCAGATCAATTCGGCAAGGCTGTCCTTTGCCTCCTACCTTGTATGTTCTAGCAGCCGAGGGATTTGGCTATTTGTTAGCTCATTCCATTTCTTTGGTTTGTGTTAGTGGGATTGCTTTACTTGATTCTACCCAGCAATTGGTCAATGGCTATTTTTATGATGATTCCTTTCTCACTCTTTAAGAGGATGAAGAAAATATCAAGGCAGCCTTGCAGTGTTTAGACACTTTTTGCCTGGCCTCTGGTTCAGCCATCTAGTGGCATAAAACTTTGTGTTACAGGCAGTCTTCCCTACCCAATCTGCCATGGTTTTCTCAGTTTGGATGGTCCAAGATTCAACGTGGGGAAAGTTTTTCATTTCCTTGGTATTCCTTTTACTTTTCAAACAACTTCTACAGAATTATGGAATGTTGTGTTAGCTAAAATTGAAAATAATATTACCTATTGGATCACCAAGACACTCTCTCTCATTGGGAAGTTTCAAATTTTCTCCAAGGTCTTGACTGCTATGCATGTTTAATACTCTTCTTGTTGGGCTCCTTTGAAATCCTCCTACAAGAAGCTCAAGAAATTGCTAAGGTATTTTCTTCGGGCTTCTGGTGCTGATCATCATGGATTTCACAGAGTTGCTTGGGATTTTTGTTGTCTCCCTAAGGCCTCTTGTGGGCTTGGCTTACTCAACATACAGAAACAAGGCATGGCCCTTTGTGCGAAGTGGATTGTGTCATGTCTCACAGGTGATGAGGCCTATAAAATTTTGCTTTGACATTGCATTTCTTCTGGGTATCCCTTGCACAAGCCGGCTTGGAAGGGGATTGGGTTTCAAACCCTTCTAGTTATGAAACACCCTGTTCAAATCCAAGGTAATTTTTTTGTCAAAAGTATTTGGAGAGCCTGGGAAGATGTCAAGCCTTGGATTTTCTAGGTTGGCAATGGCTTCTGTGATGAGCTTTCTTTCAATCAGCAGAATATTTGGTGGTCCCCTCTTTTTTCTCAACAAGGGCTTCCTCTGGCCAAAATCTAGGGGATAAGTGCTCTTCATTTTCACAAACATGGCATTCAAACGCCCAAGAATTTGTTTTCTAGAGCCACCATGAGTCTCTGATCTTTGTATGATCTTCGTGTTTAGTTTTGGCTTCCTTGTAATACCTACCCCTTACTTTGCCTTTTTGTTTCAATTTCTGATCTCTTTTAGACCATAGTATGTATGTGTTAGCTATTTCTATTGATTTTAAGGATATTCATGTGTTACTTTTCATTATGGTATTGATCCATTGTTAGTTGTATTATATCATCTATTTGCATATGATTTGTGATTATTTCATGTTGGTTATGTTTATGTTATGAAATCATTTTGATTAAGGTTTTCTAACAATACTGACCCCATATTTATTTGCACATAGATTATTGTGATGCTTTGCATTACTGTTTGCCGTGTTTGGTATGGTATGGGATAGAGTCATAGTTACTTGCTTCGGAAAAATCCACATGATAAACTAGTCTCAACTATTGTTTTCTATATTGCATGTATATATACTCATCTTTGTGATGACAGGTTTACAGGTACCGGGCTATGTCTTCCCTGAATTGGCAGGAGTGAACGTGCCCTATCGCAGTGTCTCAATGGTAAGAGAGGGGAGATAATATTTAGGTCCAAATGCATACCCTAAACCTTTAATTTGTCCTAGAACTGGAAAAGAATCTGATTGACTACCCTAGTGTTTGAATCCATCAATTGATGTGGATTCGTGATCCTGTTTGTGTGTGTTGGGTTTATGTTTCAGTTGTTTGTCTGTTTCAGTGGTTTATGTGTTCAGATGAGTTTCAGGTGATTTAATGATGCTTTTGGCTTGATTTATTTAAAGAATATTTATGAAAAATATTAATGTTAATTATTGCACCTTTAATAAGGTTAAAATATTGATATATGAAATATATGACTATTTAATAATTAAATATTAATTAAATGCCTATATTTAATTAATTGATTTAATTATTAAGTCTTGATTTAAATAATTAAGATTTAATAAATATTAAATTCAATTAATTGTAATTAGTAGTGCAAAATTGATTTATTAAATATTTTTTTAAGTTGCATGATTAATTGATTTATTTAATTGAAATATTCTCACATGTATTTTCAATTTAACACTTTGCTTTCATATTCTAAAGTTGAGTTATGCATGCTTTAAGTGAAAATTGAGAATAAAGATTTTCTTTGACTTATTAATTAGATAATTTATATTCCCTTTAGGTTTTTCACTTTTTAAAAACCTAATTGCTTAGTTTTCTATATCCTTGGATTGAAGGCCATTTTAGAGATTATTCAATCAGGGGAGAAAGAAAAATTAGGTGATGAAGTATTTGTGAAAGCTTGAGAGCATTTTGGAGCACATTTGAAATTTTTCTTTGCTTGGATTTGTGGATTGTGTTCCTCTTATCAGTTATTAAGGTAGGATCTTGTTCATGTCAATTCTAGCTTTTGGATCCTCGTCTTCCATGCATCCGAAAAGCTAGGATCTTTTGTGTGATCTTCCTTGTTTGATTATTGTGTGATTTATTGATTTAAAATTTAAGAAATATGTTCTTGTTTCAATTTTGTATTTTCCTTCAAGTTTGCATGTCAGATCTATGCTTGTGGGCATAAAGATTTCATTTTTGGGTGTTAGTTGCAAAATGGGCATTAGAGTTTTCATATGGAAATGAATTTGTTCAAAATTGCCTTTAGAGTTTTAATTTGAGAAAAATGTCTTTTTTTAGGAAAATTGATGATTATTGTCAAGAAAGGGTTTAACCCTCAGATCTATGAATATCTTACCTTGAAAGCGAAAAATTCACCTTTGCCATGTTTTTGCCAAAACCGGGTCCAGATTTGCATGAAAACAAAATAATTGAGTTAAACTTGCATGCTTGAGAAAGAAACTCTTCTTGAAAATAAATTAAAATATTAGAATTAGAATGTCTCTTGTTATTATCAATTTGCATGCTTAAAAGAAAGAAAACTCTTTTTGAAAAAAAATAAAATTAATATTAAATTAGACATTTTTCTTGTTTTTATCAATTTGCATGCTTAGAAAATCCTCTTAAGAAAATAAAGAGTTATTATTAAATTTAGAATATTTCTCTTGTTTGCATCAGATTGCATGCTTTATTATTTAATTAATTTAATATTATTGCATGTAAATATAAAATGATGATAAATGCGCGTTCTCTCTTTTATTATGAAAATTAATTAAATAAGATTTTTTAAAGAATAAGTATTTATAAGATATATTTATTTGCATGTTTTTAAGAAACATTTAGTTATTTGTATTAAAAATAATTCTTGTTGAAATTTGCATGCAATAATATTCTATTTTTAGAAATTATATTTTTTCAAAAAAAAAAGTTTTTTTTGAATTTGCATGCAATAGTATTCTATTTTTAGAAATTATATTTTTTTCAAAAAAAAAAAAAATTTGAATTTGCATGCAATAGTATTCTAATTTTAGAAATTATATTTAAAAATATATATATTTTTTTAAGAATTCGCATGGAGGAGTATTCTATTTTAAGAAATTATATTTTCAAAAAAAAAAAATTACTTGTAATTATATTTGGTTTTTTAGTAATTATTAAATAGATTAATTTATATGAGGTGGATTTTATAAATTGGTCTATATAGGCTTGATGTACATTTTCTTTGGAAAATTGAATTATATTTTTGATAGTAATTTTATCAGATAAACTAATTTGCTTAGTGTTACTATAAATGAGTTTATCATTGAATGTTATTGCCTTTCTGAAATCGTACTCATTATGTGATGATGTGTCTTCTAAGTGACTGATTAAAAGATTGTGTGTTTCTTTCCCTTTTACAATACTGCTATATGTCGGTTGTCTGTGGGGATTAGTTTGCTATCAGGGGGTAAAAACAAAGGTTTGGGTTTTTTTTCTCTATGATGTTTTGTATGCTTTAGTGCATGTTCATGTTGTTATCAATTTTAGGTCTCAGTTTTTTTTACCCAACCTGGTTGTTGATCTTATCTATGTGATCATGTGATAGTACTTTATGTGGTGTTGGTTAATTAAGAACCAATAGTTCTTGTATAGGCAAGAATCAGATTCGAGATTTTTGATCTTGTTTTGATATTCTTTATGATTCTTTGAGGGTGTATCCCTATACGAGCATGAATCAATGATGAGGTTTGTGATATACCTTTGTGATGTTCCTGTGTGAACCTAGGGTAGGTTACCTAGTTGTATAGTAGGAGGTGGCTTGCAATAAGTGTCGGAGCCCACAAGTAGCTGCTAGGATCGGTTATTGTAAGTAGTGGTAACAAGTGATAACATAATAATTTATTAGGATTGAGATAGTATAATCTAATAAGATAATGCATCACCCATGCTTGAGTGCTAGCATAGGCTAAGATAGAGGATGAGATGATGCTTTCCCCCTTTTGAGGTGCGGGTTCAGGCATAGTTAGTGGCCTTGTCAATTTGAGAGCTCATTGATGTTGTGTATAGTCACTTGAGTACCAGAATTATTTAAGGGATTGCTAGGACAAAACTCAAGGATGTGACGTACATGATGACACCTTCCTATATATAGCTTAGGTTATCCTACATGTGTCAGTACCTCTAGTGTTGTTTAGTATTCCTTGTTATGGTTTAGAGTGCTTCTAGGATCTTCCTATGCTTTTCTTTATGATGGTTGTATACCTTTGATGTTTACATTCTTGTTGTATACCCATGCATATGGGCCTGTTATTATCTCCTCAGCACGGTGGGAGTGGACCTTTGACTCCACATGGTTGGGTGGTAGTGATTCTTATTACCATTGAGATCTGACATTCGTATTCATGCTTGGATAATCCTTGTTGTAGTTCTATCTTCTATATTCTTATTGTTTTGGAAACTTGTTCAGTTTCATGAGTTGTATACTTGTATCATATGTGTATATTGGTTACCATCCTTTCAGAGTATGTATTGTATTGTATTTTTATGTATTATTGGATACCCTGTGGCATGTGCAGTGGATGTTGATTCAGTTGTATATGTGGTCTTGTTATATGAGATGTATATTATTGGATTCAGTTGATGTATCCTTTATGTTAGTTTTTTGATAGTTGTTCTCATAGATTATTTTTCTTAAGTAATCCTACATCAAGGAACCCTCAAGATTTGTAACATTTGTTGAATTGTACTAATGTGTATGTCATTTTGTCTCAAGCGTTGCTTTCGCATTGTTAACATTATTGTTTATAAATATTTTTTTAAAAAAAATATTCTGTTAACTTGGTTGCATTGGTTGGTTAGTTCTCCTGGGTTCCCTGGCGGGGATTACATTTCGTATCAGAGCACACATTTCTACACTGGGAGCTCTGGGAAAATTGTGTCCCCGTTAGTTGGTTAGTAGTGCATATTAGCACTCATCTCCTTTTATCTTTAGAGTCATTGTTCATGATCTCTTATTCTTGTGTGTGGTTCTTCCCACTTGATTTGGGAGTGATGTTTATTCTTGGTTTCTATAGGTGGATACCTATTGAGGCTCGAATTGTGCTAGGGTCTGTGATTGAAACTCTAGGGTCTCTAGTCTCGTCGATGCTCATGAAGTTCATAATCATCTATAGGAGTGTTTTGATAGTGAGTGGATGGCTTACTTCTTTGGTTTGTTTGCATTGGATGAAGACTTGGTGATGGTCATTTGAATGCCTTGTCTATTATAGCATGATAGTTGATGTATGTTGTTTGTGGTGTGTTGAGGTGATTGAGTTCCTAGTTTGAAGAACTTCTTGTTGCTTATTTTCTTTCTCTTTGAGTGACTTGCAATTTCTCTGGAGTGGCATATTTCTTATCCCTATGAGTGTTTGTTGTGATTGGTATCTTCTTTTGGTGTTTATGAGTTAGGTGTACCTTCTTGTTTGATCTTAATAAATAGGGGGTGTAGCACTACGGTGTGAATCCTTTTAATTCTTTACTTGTTTAGTTATCGGCTTCTAGGAGTAAGCCTAGTTTTAGGGGAGGAGGATGTAATACCTACCCCTTACTTTGCCTTTTTTTTTCAGTTTCTGATCTCTTTTAGACCATAGTATGTATGTGTTAGATGTTTCTATTAATTTTAAGGATATTCATGTGTTACTTTTCATTATGGTATTGATCCATTGTTAGTTGTATTATATCATATATTTGCATATAATTTGTGATTATTTCATGTTGGTTATGTGTTGGTAAATAGATTGTTCTTTTGAATGTAACTCTAAAATACCCAAAAATGTTTAAGAACAATTGAATACAACAGTTGGAAAATAGTTACTTGAAAACCTATTTTCCCTCTGAATTAGAAGGTACAGCTCCCTTATATGAATAATATTCAATGAATTTTGATCTTTCCTAATCTAACAGAGGTATTCTCTTAACCCAAGAGTAGGAGAGGTAAACCAAGATAAGTCTAGATAGTAAATAGCTCAGGCGAAGTAAATACAATTCTAAATCTAGCCAATTCTGAGATCTTATCAATCAGATTAACTTGCAAAACTGGTGATGCATGGACAACTACTAAAAATGTAGATGCAAGACTAAAGATTAACAATGTAATGATATGGAGTCGATCTATATCATAAGAACATTCCCAAAACTTAGGATAGCAACTGATTTTCCCCTTAATTAGTTGTATCAATTTATAATATAGAATTCTAGTTCAAATACAGATTACAAATCTAATTCAAAAGAGACGCTTGAATTCAACAGAAAGATAAATGAAATGCAATGGAACAGTTAAAGAAATGGCATTCAGACATACACAAGTGGCTCAGCAACAATGTTATTCTTCACACCAAAATTTAGCCGACCGTTGTATTGATTTTGAGAATAATACATATAGAGTTCCAGATTGGACTATTACAAAAAGGGGTAATCAAAACGGTTCAAGTTCCCCAACCAGAAATGATAACCAAAGGTTTATCCGTTACAAAATTAATAAAAATAGAACAAGGGGAGAATATATCTACGATTCAGTTTCCTTCCCCTTATCTAATTTGGTCCTATAGGCGATTATAGCAATGATGACTTGGATGAGCTCTTCATGTTTGTTGACATGGACATTGGTATAACAGATGAGCCATCTAGAATGTTCTTTGGCTAGAGTCTTGATTGCTTCTATTTGATCTTTCAGTTCCTCCATAGCCCTAAAGATGCATCCACTCAATTGTTGGAGCTCTGGCACCTTGTCTAGATGAGTTGAAGACTGCTCCGCTAAATTGTGCAGATAATCTATGAATGACTTTTGCATGTTGACTACTCCAACTATTTCTTTGCCTTGACCATTGGTTTGCAATTCTGCATGAAGTCCTAAGAGAAGTTTAAAATTTTTACTTTGTTCTTCTTGGACCTTAACCTCTGTTTGTTGTAGTCCGGTCTCAGCCTGAATGATCATCTTGATTTTGAACTCCAGACTTTGAAGCCATTCAATCAAAGGTTCATCACCCTTCTATAGAATCTTAGCCTTTAGGGCTTCCTTAGTCTTCATCTTCATTGCCACATGCAACATGACTATGCATTCCTGGCATCTTACTGTTTCCACAGTGAGATTTTGTAAATTCTTACCAATGTTGCTCCTCTCTGTTTCTAGCCTTAGAAGAGCGTTACCTAACTGTTCAATGATTGCCATGCCTTCTGACTTGAGCCTCTCAACCCACCTTTTACCAATCTGGCCATAATGTCGATCCTCTTGTGACTTAGCCA
This sequence comes from Thuja plicata, assembly GCA_018584345.1. Lineage (NCBI taxonomy): Eukaryota > Viridiplantae > Streptophyta > Pinopsida > Cupressales > Cupressaceae > Thuja > Thuja plicata. The sequence goes on from MU227243.1 coordinate 495,025, forward strand.
GAATAGCTTGGTTCTCAGTAGCACTGGGATCAAAGGAAGTTTGGGTACTGGGAGCACTTGTAATGGGAGTGAGGAGCTGTCTGATGAAGTCAATTAGTTGGGCCACTTCTGCCTTAAGCTAAACTTTGGAAGTCTTGAGATCTTCAAGCTCTTCCTCTATCACTACATTAGTGGACTTCCACCAGTCCACCTTGGTATCATGTCGAGCAAATCCCATATCAAATGACTGCAACTGAAAGTCTGAGGCCTCCAGATCTTTGAGTCTACCATATTTTGTGCGCTTGGCTACTTCCATGGTGAAATGCCCTATCTCAGGATCATGACCCAGAGTAGACATTTTCTTCACACTCTTCTGCTTGCTTGCAGTAGCCTTGGGCTGAAAGGCCCATGATAGAGTGTCTTTGTTGGGAATTGCTTCTCCCACTCTCTTCCTTTTGCACTCTAGAGTGTTTGCTATCCATGACTCTACACTGGTAACTTTGTTGGCAAAAACCAACTCTTCAATGAATAGCTTCCTTATGAGTGGAGGAGTAGATTTAGGGCGGGAAGCGAATGCATTCACCAAAGTGGGTGAGGAGGAGATTAATTTTACAACTTGAGAAACCTCCTATTGCTCCCCACCCTTCTTATCTGATTCTATAGTAGAGGTACTAGGGCTATCCTCTCCTACTTCAACTATGATAGGGGATGCCCGTCTTGGAATTTCTTGGGTTGAGGTCCCAACCGGAGTATCCATAGCAATAGCACTAGCCAGCTACTCAAAATCTATAGCTTTAGAAAGCTCAGTTGTAGATGGACTACTTCTTCAGTGGCTCCAATGTCTAGAAGAGGACCCTCTCCATAGGTCTTCTCTAAGAGAGAAGTCTTCTCAGGAGGTTCATCACCTCCTCCCGATGGTTGAATTGATCCTTTCACAACTGCCAAGATTGTTATTGATGAAGTGGTTGCAACACCAAAAGTTTCCTTTTCTAGAATTCACTGAGTGGGAGACTTCCTTTCTAACCTCTTCCTTCGGCCTGCAGTCCACTCAACCCATTGAACTATTCTTTTGTAAATCCCCCCATCAGAGCCTGCAATTCACTTACTGCTTGGTCTAGCATAGGCTCTGAGCTGATAGGGGTGGACTTTATCTTCTCCAAGTATGTGTCATCATATAGATGATTGCCATCATCTTCTAGCCCTTCTACTGTAATGTTAACATTGAACTTTTTGATCTGTTCAATGGTTAACCGGGCATAGAACCTCTCCCTACTCTCCAAGTCATCTTTACAATTGGCCCAGTAGTCTTCAATATCAGGTACATGATGAATTGTCTGACTCATTTGTAAGACATCTCTGGCATAATTAACTAGGTCATATTGTGGCCTTAGAACGTCATAGGTCTCTAGAGAGAACTTCTTCAAGAATGTTTTAAGAACATTCTTCACCTTCGACTGGGATGCACAACTGTAAGCTCTAATGGTCATTGGGAATTTTTAGCCTTTCTTCTTTGCCTCAGCATAGATCAGATTCACCTGGAGTGCTTGCCTCATCACCTTGATCAGCGTGATCATGTCGGTAGGGTATTTGGGCAGCTTCAAAGTAAAGTCATCAAAACCTGCAAGACGAAGATATGAGAAATCTTCGAACTAAATAAAGTAGCATCCAAATTGGCTTATAAAAGCCATGGCTTCAAGAGAAAATCTCCTTTCTAGACAACCTTATAGCTCCCTGCACAGTCTCATTGTGAAGGCATCATTAACTATGAGATAATCAGCATAACTATTTTGCAGTTGCAAAGAAGGGAAAAACTCATAGCTTTTTACATCATCTAGGAATTCCTCTAACCTAGGAAACCCAGGCCAGATTTGAATCGTAGCCAGAATATATAGAAGAACTGAAGACATGTAGAATTCATTCTGGAACTTGGCCCTATTGAGGGTGTCTGAGAGATTCTCACTCACCATAAGGGCCTAGTCAATGAAATGATGTTGGGAGCAGATTATCTGAACCAAGAAGAAATGATGTTCAACAAAATTAAGAGCTTCGCTCTCACCTCTAATCTTGTGAAGCAATACCAGGATATCAATATTTTTGGCTTCAGATTTGCGCCAAATAATATTTTGGGCAACTTGCCCTTGGCACTCTTGGGTTCTTTAAACCATGACTTCATGATCTCTCTCTTCCATACCGGTCTCTTTGCTGAATATTTAGAGATCGCCTGACTATAAATCATTTCAGAGTATTCCTCTTGCTCTAGAATACAAAGGGAATTCTGGATAGACTCTCTATCAATAGAGAGGAGCACCATGTTTTTGGGTAGAAGGATTTTCTTTGTGTCTGGGTTGTATCGAGCTATACATTCCCAAACCAATTCAGGAGCTTGAACCGCTACAAGAAAACCGACAGCTTTCACTAACCCGCTCCCCTTAATCTTTTTTGTAATAAGGTGCATCTGCTCCACTCTCAATCTATTCTTGAAGTTCTGCATATCAAAGAACTTTAGTGAGGTATTTGAGATTTTGTGCCAATTAGAGATAATTTCGTTCATTCTGTCGAATCCCACAAATCTAGAAGCCATGTGAGTATGATTCAACCTAGAGATTCTAATTTCTCTTCGAGATACAGAGACAATGAGCAACTGATCTTAGCTACTTTGAATTCAAAAAATTTGGTAAACAATGGTGGTTCCAGTTCAAAATCTCCAACTGATTTTATACTTTTGAATTCTTACCGTTCAACGGTCGACTTCCCATGCCACACGAATGAAAAGACCTCTACATTAATGAACAATTCCATTACAAAGTAAAATGGCCTTATTTGAATTAATTACTTTTCTTTACATGCCGTTAGGAAACATTTTTTTACTTTAGTAACCGTAACGGTAACTTTCTTGAAGCGGTGGAAAATTACTCTTTCGCTTCTCCTTTGGGCGGAAAAATACTTTTGTAGTGCTCTCTGTCTAAAAATCTGCCAAAGGAGAATTCTGGCCTATAGAGGTGCCAAAATGATATATATTGATTCCATTGGCCTTTTTATATGCTAGATTTCTTATGGGATGGATTATTCTTCAAAACTTCTTCACCTTGATAATTTGGTGGAAAATGCATCTCGCGAGTCGAAACCCACCTGTAGGAGCAGAGGAGAAGCCATTTTCCGCTTTTCCACCTATGAGCTAACTCCATGAATTTTTATTTTCTTGATCACTTCTTTTGTTTCCCATAGGTTTGATATGAGTGCTCAAAGTTTTCTTGTTCCTGACTTCCTCATTTTCCATCTTTATTTACCTCTGATATTCTTAAGTCTGTCAATTGTGGAAAGTGCACTCCACAGGTGATTTTCCGCCATGGAGAAGCTAAAATTTGATTTCCCGCCAATGTTGTAACCTGAAGATATGAGACAAAACATTTCATCTATATGTGATTTTGAGGTTAGAATATTTCAAACCACGGCCTTTACCAGATTGGGAACTTAACCTACTTGATAAAAACATGATTTCAGACCCAGAATTCACCCAACTTAGGAAGGAGAAGTCAAGTTAAGGAAATCCAATAAAGGCCTTCTATCCTAAGGGGATTTCTAGACTTAGACTCCAGACTCACATGAACATTCCAAGACTACTACTACACATTAAACATCCATTTTTGTCTTCAGGTATAAAGACCAAAAGTGGGGCATCAGCCGGTTCTGTCTGGGAACTTAGACATTCACATGTCTAAGCAAGGAACTCAAATCTCTAGTTTCACAAAGTTCAACAAAAGGTAGCTCACAACAAAACTAAAGCAAGACACAGAAAGGAAAGCAGAAAGGAAACCTAACTAGGAAAACAAAAATAGGAACTAAACGTAACTAATATACAATACAGGGGTTACTTGCTTTCAATTCAGATCTGATAGAGCTTTAAATCCTAACCATTACACGTTAGGGGTAGTGCTTCACCATCTAGATAAGTCAATTTGAAAGAATTTTTATCAAACGCCTGATGGATTTTGAAAGGTCCTTTCCACAGTGTTTCAAATTTCCCATGCATGCCTTTGGGTGCCCTATGCTTGTCCCACAATAGCACCATGTCTCCTTCCATAAATTTTTGGGGTCTACTATTTTTATCAAACAAGTTCTTCACATGCATCTGGTGTCATGTGATATGATCAACCATCTTCTCCCTTTCTTCTTCCAATTTTCTCAAGTACAGGATCCTCTTCTCTAAACCATCTTCATATATGCCATCTTCTACTACTGTCCTCAGTTTGCAAGTTGATAATTCTAATGGAAATGGGAGAATAGCTTCTACCCCATAGACGAGTTCAAAAGCAGATACACCAATGGCTCTTTTGGGGGTCACTCTATCTGCCCAGAGGGCTTCATAGATCTTTTTATGCCAACTTCTCTGGTTTTCTGCCATGAGCTTTTTCATGATGTTCACCAAATTTTTGTTGCTAGACTCCACTTGGCCATTCCCTTGAGGGAAATAATCAGAAGAATGGCTGATCATGATGTCGTACTCAAAAAAAAATTCAGTAATTTCTTGAGAAGAAAAGTATGTGGCATTATCCATAACCAACTTAATAGGCACACCAAATCTTACCAAAATATTTTCTTTGATAAACTCACATACTACCTCTTAAGTAGTCCTTTTGGTTGCCTTGGCTTCCACCCATTTCGTGAAGTAGTCAGTTGTATTAATTATGTAAGTATGACCTACGCTAGACGTAGGGTTTATAGGACTGATAAAATCAAGTCCCCACTGCTGGAATGGCCCTTCAATTATTACTGGTCTGAGGGGTAACATTGCTAACTGTGGCTTCCCGGTAAACACTTACATTTTTCACATCTTTCCACCAACTAGTATGCATCTTTAAACATTCCCGGCCAGTAATAACACTGTCTCAAAATCTTGAATGCAGTGACTGATGAGAAGAACTATCCACCGCAGGCTTCATCATGAAAAAACTTTAACAGCTTCTCTTGTTGTTGTTTGTCGACACATTGGAGGAATGTTCCATCTATAGATCTCTTATATATTCTATCCTCCCATATTAGATATTTAGAAGCCTTCAGTTTTAGGTCTCTCCTTTGCTTTGAAGTTAATCCTCCAGGACATTCACCATAAGTCAAGAAATACACAATGTTTTTAAACCATGGGTCTTGCATACTTACCGCCAAAACCAACTGTGTAGCTTTTGGGTCTCTGCCTGCTTGATTTTCTGCCATTGCCTTGCACAAGGTGTTCCCTCTTACCAACTTGGTGTGCTTGATCTCTATGTCATATTATTGGGTTTTAGCTACCCATGCTCCTTGGTTGTTACACCCCACATCCTATTGAGTCAAAATACTCTTCACTACAGCATCAGGCACATACACAAGAGAGTGGGAATGTAGGATATAAAACCTGAAATTCTTAAGAGCCTTTACCACTGCAAAAGCATGTTTTTCATTCTGAGAATATCTCAGCTCATGATTTTTTAGAGATGTGCTCATAAAAGCGATGGGGGCTTGAATTCCCTCTTCATTCTCTTGCATCGGGATGGCTGACAGGGTATGTTCAGAAGAATAACAATAGATTACAAAATCTTTCTTGTAATCTGGGTGGCATAACACTGGGGTGTTAGCTATGGTGTTCTTGATTCTTTTGAAAGCTTGCTTACCAGGGTCATTCCATTTGAAATTCACATTTCCCTTCATCATATCAATAATGTGTTTAGTAATTTCAGAGAAATTAGGGACGAATCTCCTGAGGAAGTTGACTTGACCGAAAAATGACTTCACTCCAATTTTGTTCACCAGTAAACTTAGTTTTTGAATAGCTCTCACCCTTTCTAGATTGATCCTTATACCTTCTTGGGATAAAATGTGACCCAATAGTTTCCCTTCAGTTATGAAAAACACTGATTTCTTGGGATTCAATGAAATCCCATCCTCCCAACACCTTTGCAATACTCTCCTTAGATCATTTATATGATCTACTCTCTTTTTAGAAAAAATGGTAAGATCATCCAAATACATACCAATGATTTTTTTCTTCATATCACTAAAATAAAGATCCATACCTCTCTAAAAAGTAGCTCCAGCATTGATCAATCTGAACGGCATCCTGTGATATGCGAAGGTCCCCCATGGAGTAGTGAAAGTCGTTTTATGCTGATCTACTTTCTCAACTTCTATCTGATTATACCCTGAGAAGCCATCTAACATAGACATCATTTTAGCTCTAGCCATGATCGGCAAGAGGTGATCCATGTTGGAAAGGGCGTAGTTTTCATTCAAAGAAGATTGATTCAAATTTCTGAAGTCAACATAGATCCTTATTTCTCCGTTCTTCTTCCTCACAGGCACTATGTTCGCAACCCAAGTAGAGTGATGGATGGGGTATATGATCTTTTCTTTGAGCATTTTATCAACCTCCCTGAATATGGCATCAGCAACTTTGGGGTTGTAGTTCCTTTTCTTCTGCCTGAACGGAGTAGCCTCAGGTTTTAAAGGAATCTGGTGTTTGAATTTCCCGTTCATAAAAATTTTCAAATCTTCATAGCTCCAAGCGAACACATCTAAGTATTCTAGAAAAATATTCCTAGCCTCATTCCTTTCTTCTTCAGTACAACACTTCCTGATATTGATCATCTTGGGGTCTTTTTTGGTTCCAATATTCATTCCTTCATATTCGCCAGTGGTAGACCCTCTTTCAATTCTTTTCTTCTTCACAAAAGTGTCATGTATATTGAAGAGCTTTTCAAGAGTGACCAAATGGGGTGGGATGATATTACCTTGTAATTGAATAACATCTGACTTATCTTTCTTCAGCTCGCCTTTGCAGGTTCCTTTATGGTTGTCATGAACATCTTTATGGAAATTGCCACCGCTTTCTAGAAAGAGAAGGATTTTCTTGTCATCTTCAAAAACTTACCAATCTTCCACATTATCGGGCACAGATGGTCGATATATAACCTCCACTTGGTATTTTTTATCTTTGAATTATGGGTGGGGAAGTAGTAATGAAGCTGAGACAGCCAAAGAGTCCTCTTTGGAATTCAACTCTCTCGGCACAGATTCGATAAAAAAAGCATCCAATGCTTCTATTTCATCCCATACTCTATTCCTGTAGTTCTTCAACCTATGGTTCTTTACAGAGTACTGATTCTTGACTTGATGTATAATTATCTTAGCATCACCACGAGCTCTCAGAATTCTCACACCTCTTTCTTTTGCAGCAATAATCCCTAACAGAAGGGCTTCATACTCGGCAGTGTTGTTGGTGTTCCCGAACTCTAATTTGTAAGCCAAGGGCTCACATACTCCATCTGGTGATATCAAGACCACACCTACACCAGATCCTAACAATTCACAACTACCATCAAATTCAAGAGTCCATATCTGTGGTGGTATTTCTTCGGTGGAAAATTACTTTTCCTCTTCGACGGTTTTCATTTCTTTCTCAGGATCATCGGTGAACAACATATAATTGCCAAACTCCAATTCTTGATACAAGATTTGAGCTTTAGGGTCATCATATTTCAACACTGTAAACTTAGCCTTCTCTTCAAGAACTAATTTAATCTTTTTATTACCTACTGGGATTAGGGCTTGGGACCAATCCAACTTTATCTCCCCTCCAAGGTCTCTACGAAAACTCCTACTTAACAACAACCCATAGCTAGCAGGTATATCAGCAACGAGGATTGTTAGCAACATCTTCATCTCAGGATGTGCTGCTAAGGCCACTTGAGCATCCTTAATTTGGCCAACCAGGGGTACTTGCTTGGAATCCATGGAGTAACACCTACCATGGGCTTTAGTGAGAGTAAGTCCTAAGGCTTTGGCCACAGTTGATGGCATTACATTGTCCGAGGCTCCAGAGTCTATTATACAATTGCTCAACCTGCAACCGTTAATATATAAAGACACATAGAATGGGTCAGGCTTTTGGCCTGGGAAGGTGGCTAAAATGGATGATTCCCTTTGTTCAATTGGGTCTGCAAATAAAGACTCATTCTCTATAGTAGTCATGATGTTTTGATTTAACTCTTGGCTCCCTCCTTTACAATAATCTACTAGCTTTTGCAGCTCAATAGGATTAGAATTAAGATAGTCTATGGGAGAAATCTGAATTCTGGAATCTCTACAGAATTGAATAATGTCAAAAGAGTTTTGTTCCTTACCTAGTTGCGGAATCCTCAGACCTTGATTAGACTCCTTTGAATTGGAAGTAGATGCCTCATTATTTTTAGGTGGTGATGAGCCATGACCTTTATCCTTCTGACTCTGGGTCAGGACCATATAAGAGGTCCCATCTATGGTGGCATAACATGTTGCTTCTTGTTCTGAATCTGATTCATACTCTAAATATAAGTTTTCAGAGTTGCCATGTGAGTATGAATCTATTTCAGCTCCAGACACTCCAGCATTCCACTCGTTGGTCTGATGCATTTGCCAAGCATGAGCTACATCAGGGTAGCTTTCCCCATCATGATCCATGGTTAAGTGGAAGGCACACATGTTTCCTCTTTTAGGAGGAGCCCCTATAGCTAGTCTCTGTGGTGGAGTAGTTAACTGTAACATTTTTCCTTCTACATTCCTCCCGTCATTATGTCTTCCAAGCTATTCCTGAAAGTTTTGCTGGTAGGGATTATTGAATCTGGGAAGTTGCCTCTTGAAGGAAGTGAATTCATTAGACAATTTTTTGATCATCTCATCAGATGACGTAGTATTGCTACTACTGGCTCTAGACTGTATCTCTCTTTTCCATTTCCCAGATGAAATCATGTGGTCCTCGAGTTCTATAGTAGTTCTCTATGTGGCATCCAAATTTACAAGGTTCATCCTCCTTAAATCATAATTGATGTCCGGTGGCATAGCACTTATGAAGAAAGTTTTTAAAATTTCCCGTCGTAGGCCTGTCAGCTACTGGGATACGATTTACCAGCTTGTTAAATTTATCTATAAAATCCCTCATGTTAATTAACGACTCTTTCTTGATAGAAGTCAATTGAGTCAACAGGGCATGCTCATCTTCAGTAGTCTTAAACCTTCTTTCAAAGGTAGCTCTCATAGTAGCCCAATTGGTAATAGAAGAATCAGGTAAATGATGAAACCAATCAGCGGTGCCTTCAACAAGAGTCTCAATGAATAGTCTAACGGCCACATCTTCTTCTCAAACCGCTAGGATGTTAACTAAAGAAAAAAAATGCGGCACTATGCTCATCTGTAGATACTTTCCCATCTCCATAAAATTTGGGAAAGTTATTTCTAGATCCTGTAGGGAGAGGATTATATGCTGCTAGTTGCAAGGGCCTGACTGTAGTGGCCCAAGGGAGTGCCATAGCTACTTGGGGTAAGTAGGGTGTTAGATTGACAACGAGAGGAGCAACTACTCTGTGCAATGTCAACACTTGGCAAGTGGTGGATAGCTGGGTGGTTTGTTTAGGAGGTGAAGAAGGTCTACTCTGGCTCCTTACAATTCTTTTTCCCCAACGGGGTACTTCTAAAAGAGAAAAATTAATATCTACAAGCCTCTCGAAGACCGAGTCTGTGCTACCTTCTTTCCTGGTACTTCTGAGAAATCTTTTAGGCTCCATATTTTTGCCTAGTGTTGTGGCCTAACTTCACACTCTTCCCTTCTTAGATTTCTTCTCTATATAGCTCTCTCAAGTGCTTCTGCTCTAGCTTCTTCCAGTTCTAGCACTTGATTGCCGCTTCTATAGTGTTTGGTGCTTCTTCAATATCTCCAGACAAAAGTATTTAATGAGGAAATGAGATCCTCTTGATCATCTTGGAATCCAAGATTAGGTTGGAGCACAATGATTATATTTTCATGGGGAAGCACCATCTTTCCTCATTGTATGCTTCTGGTATAATGACTATTTGTTCCCTAGTAGAGTTGCCAAAAATATGTTGGTAAATAGATTGTTCTTTTGAATGTAACTCTAAAATACCCAAAAATGTTTAAGAACAATTGAATATAATAGTTGGGAAATAGTTACTTGAAAACCTATTTTCCCTTTGAATTAGAAGGTACAGCTCCCTTATATGAATAATATTCAATGAATTTTGATCTTTCCTAATCTAACAGAGGTATGCTCTTAACCCG
>MU227243.1:522779-552980 GCA_018584345.1 Thuja plicata
TCTTCACTGCTAGTTCAGATGGTGGAGATGAAGTGACTGCTACTCTCTTCCTTGAGATAGAAGAACTATTGCATTGTGAAGTGCAAGCATCCAGCTGAAACAGGGTACCTCTCCTAGTACCTTTCACGAGCACCATAGATCCTCTAATCATCTTGCATCCTTCTTTCAAAAAAACAACTTGCACACCTGCATCATTCATCATACTTACAGATAACAGGTTTTGTGCTAAACTCAGGATGTGCATTACCCCGTTGATCCCCTTTACTTGTCCATTAGGGAATCTAATAGTGACTCTTCCTCGTCCAACTATCTCTAGGTGAGAATCACCACCCAGGTACACCTTTCCACCATCAAACTCCTCATACTTTGAGAACCAAATTTGATGAGAGGTAATGGGAAAAGAAGCACCCGAGTCAATTAGCCACACATCATCAGATGCATGAGTGGCCAAGGCTGCGACAAAAGCATCGCCATCTTCTTGAGATTTTTTAGAATCTGAATCTGGGCTTTTCTTCTTCTTCTTTGGCTCTTTGCAGTCCTTACGGAAGTGCCCAGTCTTACCACAGTTCCAACATGTTGCCTTAGACTTTCTAGGAGTCTTTGATTTCCCACAAGATTTGGATCTATCCTTTTCAGACTTCTTGTCATTTTTCTTTCCTGTGTCTTTGGATCTACCGTGAATAGAAAGGGCTTCCTTGGTTGAATCGGAGGTCTTTCTCTGCATCTCCTCAGATAGCAATGAAGACACCACATCATCCATTTGTAAAGTGACAATAGTACTCCCAAGGGCCATCACAAGATGGTCCCATGAATCTGGAAAGGAACATAACAGGGTCATACATCGATCCTCCACCTCCAACTTGACATCGGTTGATGTCAACTGTGCAATCAACATGTTAAACGTGTTCAGGTGATCTGCAATGGATCCTCCTTCCTCCATTCTCAAAGAATACATCTTCTTTCTCAGGAACAATCTATTCACCAAGGACTTTGCCTGATACACAGACCCAAGCCGTGTCCATAATTTTTTTGCGGTCTTCTCATCGAGAACATTCAGGAGAATAGAATCTGCTAGACAGAGTCTAATGAGACCCTTATTTTTCTAATCCTTGAGATCCCAATCTTCTTGAGGCATTTTTACTAGTTTTATATCATTATCAACCACCTCTCATACATCACGGTCTACGAGCATGTCTTCCATCTTGATTTTCCACAACTCAAAGTTTGTGCCATTGAAATTTTCCACCTCCATTCTACTGTATGAAGAACCTGCCATCTCTTCCTGCAATAAGGTTATGAATAATCTGCAAAAATACTCCCACTAAACTAGAGATTATCACAAAAAACCCATACCCTAACAAATAGAACCAAAACTAGCCAGGCTTTGATACCAACTGAAAGGAAACTAAGTGTACAGAAAATAGTTCCCTACGTTAAACTCCCGAGAAGAGGATCATGCAAATTTAGATTTAACCCTTATCAATTATAGAATGATAATACAATAACATGCATACATAGAAAAATGAGAATGACACAATGATTTACCTTGGGGAAAACCTTTTGGTAAAAAACCCCAGCACTCCAAACCTGCACAATGTATTAATCAAAAATATTACTGTTTATAATACACTTGCAATGCAAGTTCTTCCAGGAGATAATCAAAACTTGAAGACAAATTTGGCTGCATAAAAACATTCCAACAATACACTAACTTCTCTCCTCATTCGCAACCCTAAAAAATGCTTATATCATGCGCTTCCCTTTTTAGGGCAACTTCCAAAAGGCAGCCGTATTAGGGTTTTACCATTCTCCAAGAAAATAGGAACCCAAAACAAAGATTTTAGGGTGATGCCTTGAACCCTATGATTGCATAAGAGTGTATAGTACTCAACATGATCAGTTGCCACATGTCTTGCATGTCTTCACCCATCATCGAATCTTTCACAATTTTCTCTTACAAATATTAATGACCGTCATAGGAATCTGTCATAACCGTTTCATTCATGATTACCTTACACATTGTCCAAAGTGTCGATATTTGGAAAATAACCTCTACCACAGAAAAGGGATTCCTAGATCCACCTAGACCAAGTTTGATCATCCTTTTCATCTTCCAAGTGGAGTGAAAACACAACATGTCCACTCAACTAAATGGCAGAACGAATATCAAACTTAAATACATTATTTGCAAACAATTAATTATAAAACAAATAATATCAAATGTAAGGAAATATGCAAGGTTGAGACACCTTATTCCTAACACAGCCCACTACACCTCTGTAAATACCTCCTTTTACCCCTATACCCACCATAGTAGCACCTCAGGCTAGTACTAACAGTGAAGAGTTAAAGGCAAGTTTCTCTCAAGAACTACAAGAAATGAGAAATAATCAACAAAGTAGTCAGCAAGAAATGACAAATCTGTTGTAGACTTTGACCAAAGAGTTGACTAATTTGAAAAGACATAATCAAGGTCCTAATCAGCAGTATCAAAATCAAGGACAATTTTACCAGTAGAATAGGCCACCATATCAAGGAGGTTATCAGGGACAAAGGCAAAATTTTAATCAAAGGCAGCTCCAACCTTATAGTCCAACGCTTCTTAACTCTGCAAATCCAGTCAAGGATGTGGTCCCAAGTCAAAATAATCTTGCTGTAGAGATGGAATGGTGTTATCCTTGTAATCAGTCCCATAACCAGACAACATGCTTAAATGGAAGGGTACACCAAGCACTCATGGTGCATAATGTTTCAAGTGCACAATCAGAGGCCTCTTCTAGTGGGTCAATGCCCCAACAAGAAGCACATGCTGATGAGACCGCTCTCCCTAATTGGGAAGAAAAAGATTTCAATGGAGTTAATGGTGAATCCCCAATTACTTTCAACACTAGGTCTAAAAGAAGAGCTCAAGACATGGAGAGAACAGAAGATAGGGCTAAGGCTTCTACATCTGCAGAATCTTCACAACCATTTACTCCTATCATACTGAAGAAGGTCCCCATCATTCCAATCAGGGAAAATAAACCTTCCAAGGAGGTCAAGCCTATCATAGTGAAAGCACACCAAAGAGTACACACAACAATGCCTTTCAACATTGTGGACAATATGAAGAAAGCAAATGTTAATATGTCTATGTGGGACTCTTTGGCTATCCCAGGGCAGCCTAAAATCTTGAAGAAGGCTATGGGTGAAGTGTCAACTCCTCAACTTGTAAAAGATACAAAAAAGCCAGTGTTGGTCAACACTGATCAAGAAAAGGAGGCTCTAAGAAGAAGCTCCAAAGCAAATACCATTCAAGGTAGGAACTTGAAACCACCTCCCTTTTATGTATCTTTAATTATTGGAAAATATTTAGTACATAATTGTATGGTGGATAGTGGAGCTACTAGCACTTTCATGCCTAAGAAAGTGGCTGACCAATTGGGACTGAAATATGAACCTTTCCAAAAGAGGGTTACCCAACTTGATGGTTCCTCAGTAAACACAATAGGTGTGGCCAAGGATACCAATTTAATCCTCCATGCAAGCCCCAATTTCTCTATCCTACTTGACATATACATCATAGATCTCCCCGCCTTATTTTCTATATGTTTATCAAGGGAGTTTACAGCCAAGATAGGAGGCTATCTTTCTTCTGACTAGTCTCACATGATTTTTCACACAAGGTATGGAACCAAGGTCAATATTAAGTCTGAATCATTGGCAGAACACCATATAGAACCATATGTGTCCAATGCAATTAATGAAAGTTGTCTTGTACTTGATGGTGATGACTTCCCAATAGTCAGAGAAGCAAAAACTAAGATAGGAGATATCCCAGATATCTATCTAGACGAATTGGAATCAGAGAGATCTTTTGAAGCCCAAGCCAATGTTATTTGGGATGTCGATTTGGGAAACTACTTAATACAAGAAAATGGATTCATAGAGCCAAATATTTCCAAGAAAGACACTGAGTCAAAAGATCAAAGCAATCAAGTCTGGGAGCTATTCCTTGATGGTGCTAGAAGAAGACATGGGTCTGGTGGTGGTGCTATGTTAGTCTCTCCTAATGGGGATAAGTATTATACAGTGTTTAGGTTCAGTTTCTCTTGCACTAGAAACACTATTGAATATGAGAGCATAGTGAATGGATTGGAATGGGCAAGAAAGAAAGGGATCAAAGCCCTAAAATTTTATGGTGAAAGTGAGCTAGTTGTCAGCCAAGTAAGAGGGTTAAGTGCAACCAAAAGTGATACAATGAGAGCATACAAGCATCGAGTTTGGGATGCAATTGAAGATTTCCATGCTTTCAGTATTGTTGTGATCCCTAGAAAGTTAAATCAGAATGCAGATAGATTAGCTATTGTTGGATCTCAGTATGATATCCCTAATAGCATTTCAAAAGAAAGAGACCAACAGCATATCAAAGTAATTGTCAGACCTTCTATCCTTGATAATAATATTAATTGGCAAGTGTTTGACAATGATGAACAAATTCTAAAGTTCTTATTTGAAGAGAATGCTTTCTCAGAACATAACCAAGATAAACTAATGCAGAACTATGGTGATCAAGTGATACAACTCAGATCTAATAAGATGCCCAAGGGTCTTGTCACCTTAGAAGCTATCTTCAACAAAGATGATCAAGTTAAGAGTAGTAAAACTAGCCTGGTAGTCCAACAAGAACATTGTACTGAACTAAAGTTGGAGCCAGGTAAAATTCTACAATTTGGGAAGGTAAATACTAACTCAGAAAAGTAGGCTTACACCCAATTATTTCAAGAGTTCAGTGATATATTTGCATGGAAATATGAAGACCTCAAAGGTTTTAACCTAGCACTTTCCCAGCATATCGTTGAATTAGAGCCAAATGCCAAACCAGTAAGGAAAAAGTAAAGTCTTTTCCACCCCAAGCTTGAGCCACTCACGCATAAAGAAGTACTCAAATTGATAGAGAGTGGTATCATCTACCCCATTAAGCATACTAGTTGGGTTTCTAACCTTGTTCCCATCAAGAAGAAGAATGGGGAGCTCAGATTATGTGTTGACTTTAGAGACCTTAACAGAGCATCCCTGAAGGATCACCATCCTCTGCCATCTATGGAGAAAATTCTACAATGTGTCTCTGGATCTGAGAGATTTTCATTACTAGATGGCTATTCAGGCTACAATCAGACCCTAGTTCATGAAGAAGATCAATATATGACTACATTTTCAACCAAGTGGGGACCATGGCTTATCAAAAGATGCCCTTTGGTTGTCTAATGTAGGTGCTACTTTTCAAAAGGCAATGGATATGGCCTTTAAAAGCCTCATGTACAAATTTTTACGGGTCTATATAGATGACATAACTTTTTATTCTAAACATGTGGTAGACCATATCAAGCATCTGAGGAAAATATTTGAAAGGTGTAGAGATTTTGGAATATCTCTTAATCCCAAGAAAAGTGTGTTTGCAGTTCATGAAGGGAAATTGTTAGGATATATGGTATCCAAGAAAGGAATCACAGTAGACCCTGAAAGGATTGCAGCTATTCTAGAACTATCCCTACCATCTCACAAGAAAGGCCTTCAACCTTTCATAGGAAGAATTAACTTTGTCAGACGTTTCTTTCCTAATATTGCAGATTTACTAAAGCCTTTGACAGCTATGTTAAAGAAGAGTTCAGTCTTCAACTAGAGTAAAGAAGGGAAAGCCAACTTCCAAGCTATCAAAGAAGCTCTAATAGAAGCTCCTACCCTATTAAATCCTAATTTCAGTAATGATTTTTTCCTTTATTCTTATAGGGGATTAGATGCTATATCTGCAATATTGACTAAAGAAAATTTTGAAGAATAGGAGCAACCTATTGCTTTCTTTAGCAAACATTTGGAAGAATATGAACAAAGATATTATTTTGTGGAAAAATATGTACTTGCTATGGTGAAGAGCCTAAAGAAGTTTAGACATCTATTAACCCACAGCAAAGTGCAACTAAGGGTCACTCATCCAAGTGTCAAAGAGTTCTTACTTTCTATAGACCTAAAGGAGAAAAGGGTTGGTTGCATTACTAAAGTAATGGAATATGACATTGATATCCAAACCACCAAGCTAGTCAAAGGAAGAGGTCTTTGTGAACCTTTGATAGGGGATGAGAGTCCAAAGAATTCAGAGCAAATGAATGCATCCTTAATTATGCATTTGACAGAAGAACATGCCAAGGCAGCAGGTTGGTTGCCTAACATGGTTCATTACTTAAAAATAGGGGAATTCCCCATAGATCTAGATTCAGAAAAAAGAAGGTACTATAGATTGCAATTTGTTCCATTTGTGCTAATAGATGAAATTCTTTTTAGAAAGGATCACAATGGTGTCCTTTTGAGATGTATTGATTCAAAAAAGGTAGCAGATGTCCTATTTGAATTTCATGATGGACCTTCTGGAGGTCATTTCTCTCCTAGGAATACTGCTTTTAAAATCATGAGGGTTGGATACTATTGGCCATCTATCTTCAAGGATAGTCATGATTATGTGATAAAATGCATCAAATGTGCCATGTTTGTAGGAAAAGAAAGGCTTGCAGCCTTGCCCCTTCAGCCCATCAGAATAGAGCAACATTTTTATGAAATGGGGCATAGATTTCATTGGCATGATTAATCCTTCATCTAGTGTAGGACATAAGTGGATAATTACTGCAACAGACTATTTCACTAGATGGATAGAGGCAGTTGCATTGAAAGAAGAAAACGAGAGTGTTGTCCTAAACTTGTTTGATGACATTATTCACAGGTTTGGCACTCTAGATTCAATCATATCAGATAATGCACTTGCTTTCATAGGCCTCAAAGTATCAGAATGGGCAATCAGGCATGGCATTTATCTAAATACAAGTTCAAATTATTACCCTTAGGGAAATGGTTTGGCAGAATCAACTAATAAGAACTTGATTAGGATAATCAAGAAGACCCTACAAGATAACTAAAGAGATTGACATACTAAATTGAAATTTGCCTTATGGTTAGATAGAATCACCCCAAAAAATATCATTGGGAACTATCCTTACATGTTAGTGTATGGAAAAGAATCTAAGTTTTCCATTTCAACTTAATTGCCAGCTTTGGACTTAGCTACTCAATATGTCTCATTTGAAGAAGAAGACCCTTTGCAAGTGAGGCATGCTCAAATTATGGAGTTAGAGGAACTCAAAGATAAATCCATGAAAGATATGGAATTCCATCATATGCAAAAAAAGAGAAGCTTTTCTAAAAGATCCAAGGCTAGAAAATTTAAAGTTGGGGATGTATTCCTCAAATGGGATGAATTCAAATCAAGGCCAGACAGACATACTAAATTTGATTCCTTCTGAGGAGGTCCATTTGTCATCACTGAATGTAAGGAGCATAATTATTTTCATCTACCAACTCTTGGAGGATATCCCTTTCCCATTTTTGTTAATGGATTCCACTTGAAGCCGTGTTTTGAGGTTAATCCTTCCTTGTAAATATTTGTAATTATGTTCCCTGTTTTCTATCCATGCTTTCTAGGTTAGTCTTCCTTGTTTTTCAAGAAGTGCTCGAGCATAGTTTTGTTCCTCCCTCCAATCTACTTCATTTTCCAGAAATTTTCATATTCAAGAAGTGACTCCTATGCCCAATAGAATGTTTCAAGGTCATTGGTTTTCAATGTCTAGCAGGCTGAAATCCAGCAGAAATCGCCAAAATGTTATCCAAATTCCCTATTCTGTGAATTTTGGCTACAGGTGGAGTAAAATGAGGCTCCCACAAGGGTTGAGCCCAGCCTGTGAGAAAGACCTTAAATTTTCTGGTCTTGGTTGTGTCCTCTGCTATGTTTTTAGCTCTCTAGTCTGCCTTGTTCATGCAAAATATTCTAAGTATGAAAACCCTATGTATTGCATGGAAACCCTAGTTGTTCGTGACCTTTTCTAATTTGTCATTACCTTTTTGAAGTCACTTAAGTTTCCCTTTTTCCATGTGCGTATTTGTATCCCTTTAAGTCTCCAAGTCACGGAAAGGAAGCAGCATATTTTGTTTTATCCAGCGACCCTGAGACTTCCTTTAGTCTCATAGTCTCGTAATGAGAAAGCATATTCCCTTTTGATCATGAGATTACGCGACCGTCATTAGATCAAATGTTGATCAAAGGGTAGTCAGGTAATCTCATGATATAACCCAGATTGAGCAGATGGTATGGAGACCTCGCGACTCAATGTTTTTTTGTGACCACAAATGTAGCCTGAGTTTGAGTTGGGTAGGGTTAATTTCTTTCACTCGGGAAGTCTCGTGATAGACTCCAAGGTTAACAAATCTTCATGAGACTTTGCATTTTCTCAGTTAATTTATCGCCATATATGAACCATGGTCAGTGGAGGGTCATCTCAGAGTTAAAATTATGCAATGACAGTGTAACACATGGCAGTAGTTGGACCCGGGTTCTATGCATTCAGTCGGGTGATCTCATAACCAAAGAAAAATATTCCAAATCATTTGGTGACTATGAGACTTCCTTTGGTCACTTAATCTCATAAGCAAAAGAAATATGTCAAAGGTATTCAGAGACTTAGCGGCTATCATCCGATCAGACGAGGATCCAACGCTTGTCGCGTGATCTCATGACAAGGCCAGGGTTAGTAAAATGGTTCAACGACTCAACAACAATAAAGTAGATGAAACCCAAGGTAAATGCAGAGTTAAGGGATAGATTCAAGGACGGGTCAGATTAATAAGATCTACGGTCATGTTTTAAACTGAGATAAAGGCATTTTCAGATCCATTGATGCAGATGTACGCGCCTTCTTTGACCATTATCTTTCAAATATTTAAAAATTCAAATATCTGATCTTTGTAGTTATGGCAAGACCAACTTGCAGAGGAGTAGATGAATTGGCTGACTTCTCAGAGGCATAGTTATGGCGATGGGAAAGGTGTTCGTGCCTAAATCTGATATTTTGAGATATTTCTAGATGCATTAATGATAAGAATCGACAGAGTTAGGGTTTCTAATTTTTTATGCAAATCAATTGTAACCCTAAATCAGATTTACTCACAAGCCTGTGTGTTGGGGAGGGTGTATATATTAGTTTTAGAAGTTGTTGGTAAACGAGGATTTCTAGTTGATGAAAATTGTATGTGGCATTTATCTACCCTCTGGTTTTTAGCAATTGTAACTTTTTCATTGATATTCAAATATTGCAAGGTATTATGTGACATCTTTCCTGCCCTCATGTCTTCCTTGTCTGAATTTCTCTTATTGAATTAAGTATATTGAATGTTTTCAGAGATATCTTAGGGTTCCTGAGACTTCTTCCTTTCTACAATTCATGTGTACTCTTGTGGATGATTTGATTTGAATGAGTTTGTGGGTATTCTTCAACCCCTTGTCACTATGTCTCATTCATGTACCTAGTTGCAGAAGTGAATGTTTGTTTGTAGGTTGTAGTCTGTGTCTAAATTTCTTAGGAAAGCTATATTTTGTGAAATATTTTCTTTCCTTGAATAGCCTCTTCCTATTTCAGACCTCTCTATGAAATATTTATGCAAACCTATTCAGAAAGTTGTGTTCTCCTAGACCTAAGTTTGTGTACTGATCTCACTCATCGTGCTATGATTCATAATTACTTTCGGTGTATCACCTAGTAGGATATTTTTCTTATTTAGTTATTTCCATTCCATGCATTCTTTCTATCCCTTTTCCCTCAAGAATTTACTTTCATGTTAAGAAGCAAATTTGGGTGATTATCCAAGAGGAACCAACCTAGACCCTAGAGGTCCCATTTTAGTTAGAAAAGGTCCCACAACATGGAAATGATTCCCATGTTATACTAGATTATCAAGACTACAAGAGCTTGACCTAGGGTGCAAAATTTAGTGTATAACAGGCACCTTTCTTCTTCCTAGAAGACCTAGGGCTGGCATTTCAACACTATTTTGGATGCTATTATTGAACCCAAAATTTCTCATTTTGTCTAGTGTTTGCTTTACCAGGGTTTTCCTTTGGGAGCTTAGCTCTGGCACCTGAGTGTGCTTGATCCCAAATTCCCATTTTGTGGGCATTCTGAAACCATTATGCATATTTTTTGGGTCTGTCATAGGGCCCAGAACTATTGGAGTTGGATACATGGCTTTTTTATGCCATTCCAGCCTGAGCCTTTCTCTTGGCATATGTCTCTCCTTGGTGATTCACCCAGAATGCCTTCCCAGTATACCCAGATTTGGCATGCTTTAAGGATGGAGATTTTGTTTTCTTTATGGAAAGACTGTAATTTTGTTGTTTTTATTCATAGCTTTCTGGATGTAAATGTTTGTCTTTATGCTAAGGCATATTTATGTAATAAATTCATGATGCAAATTCAATTTCAAGCTGATAAGGTGGCCCTTAAGGTCCCCCATTTATAGGAGTTTCTATAGAATTGGGGTAACTCCCCTTGTACTGTAGCTTGGGTGCCACTGAATTCCCTCTCAGCTGACCGCACGCCACCCCGGGGCCGGTGTCATAGCCGGAGTTCCTCATCCATGCACTCCAGAATGTCGCGCTCTTGGCACTGCCACTCTGCCTCTCATCCTTCTAGGAGGGATTTGGATGCTAGCTGGCCTCCTCTTCTTGTTTATACTAGTGCTTCTTCAGCTCGGTTGATGACCAATGTTCCTGTGTGGCCTTCTGCCACTTCTGATAAAATCCCCCGCCTGGCTCTTGCTATTTCTCCTAGGCGGAAGGAAGGAGAACTGGAGAATGAAGATAAAGAAATAGATGATGGGTAGTCCCTTCCTGAACAGACCCCTAGGCCTAATGTTTGGGGCAATCCTAATGATAGAGATCATCCTCCCTCTTCTGATACTGCTCTCACAGCTTGAGGGCTTTCTTTATATGTTATTTTGGTGAATAGTTGTTTTTTTTCGGCATGATGCCGAGTGACTCTTTGTGGGGTGATTTTTTATCCCCCGGTCCTTTTTTTTGAATATTGTACTATTTTTATATATTAATTGAAAAAGAATCCATTCATTAAAAAATTTTGAGGAGATATATGTAGCATTAAGGTATCTAATATATAGTTATAGTTATATATGTATAAGACTTTTGTTAACCATTTTTAATAATGTATGGGTGAGGCAAAAATAGATCACTCTCCAATGGTATTAAAAAAATCTAACCTCTTGTTGGACGAATTATACTTTTCAAATAAATATTATAAATTGAATAAACAAGTATACTTTGATCTAGGTTTGATAGAGGCCTTGATTTGTCATATATTGCCAACTAATTCACAAATATGCCAAAAAAAATAAAGACCTATCAAACAAATACCTAAAAAAAGAGAAATTTATTGTTTAACCTTTTGATAAACTTATGCAACTACAAAATTAAACCCCGTAGTAGATCTACGCTTGGACAATAGATATAAACTTTATCAATGTCTAAAATTTGCATTTGAAAAGAAATGGTATCATTATACATCAATTATAAATTTGCTAGGCTAAAATTGTTTTCATTTGGTCAAGCTCATATCATTGAGTCAACAATATGGTATAATGATCTTAGATAAAGCACAATTCTATAATATACCTAGAGTATTTGTGCAGCATTGATATCATATGATCATGCTTTTGTTAGGAATAAGGTGTCTCAACCTTGGATAATTCCTATTCTAATTATTTGTTTTGTAAAATGTATTTCTTGCAAATAATGTAATTAAGTGTGAGTGTACATGTCTAGTTGGCATGTTGATGTGTCACTCCACTTAAGGTGTTGGCATCTTGAATTGTGTGTAAGGAGATCATGGCTGAAACGATTATGACAGATTCCTATGACACGTAAGAGCTACTTCTAGAAGATTCAATAACGGGTGAAGACATGCAAGACATGTGGCAACTGATAAAGTTGAGTATTGTACACTCTTCTGCAATCGTGGGGTTCAAAAAAATTTTGGGTTCCTATTTTCTCGAAGAATGGTAAAACCCTAATACAGCTATCTTTGGAAGTTGTCCTAAAAAGGAAAGCGCATGATATAAGCATTTTTTAGGGTTGCAGACTGGGATAGGAAAAGAGTGTATTGTTGGTATGATCTCATGCTACTGGATTTGTCTTTGAGTGTCGATTGTCTCCTGAAAGAAATTGCATTGCAAGTGTGTTGTAACCGTTGTGTTGAAGATAATACATTGTGTAGGTTTTGGAGTGCTGGGGTTTTTAACCGAAAGGTTTTCCCCAGGGTAAATCATTGTGTCATTCTCTATTTTTTGTATGCATGGTATATGGCTGCAATATCATTGTTAAAGTAGTAAACGAATCTAAAATTGTAAGGATTTAAAATAATTTGCACAATACTTTCCTTTAGAGATTAGTGTAGGAAGTTGTTTCCGCAACTGAGTTTCCTTACAGCTTTGATGTCCATTAATAATTTACAAGCTTCCTCTTAGAATCCTTATATGTGTCCCTCCTAGGTGATCATAATGAATTAGAGTTTGTAAATTTAAACAATACCAAAATGTACAATTTGAAATATTTCACACTTTAGTCGACTTATAATGACTCATTGGAAGGAGAAAACTGAAGCCCAATTTAAATCTTTGATTTCTAAGTTCATGAGTTACTTCCACACCAAGGGAGTTGACCTAGGTCAAGTCTATGAGGATAGAAATGACCAATCCCAAGAGATGTGTGTTGTTACAAAATTTTGCACCCTTGCCTGACATGTCACCCTCAGAAAAACTTGTGAAACATGGAAACAACCTCCAAGTGTGGGACTTGTACATGTGAGGCTAAATCTCTAGAGAAGGTCGGCTTCCTTACAATCAAGATGCACCCAAACTAATAGATTTGAGGGAAAAGAGAGGAGGAATTCAAAAAGGTAAAAGGGATTATGTACCAAATTGAAATTTGATCTCTTCCTTCCTCAAACTACACTAGACATCAAAAAAATAAATCTGCTTACACAATCTCTTATGTTTTATCAGCTCCCAAAATAGGATGAAAGTTAGAGTTTAATTGAATCAAAAGGAACTAAGTGTTCACATCAGAATTTGTCAAACATGAAACACAACATACAATCTAGAACACGGATAAATCACACTCAAACAAGAAGGTGAAGATCACAAAAAATATTTGAGGATAGAAAAGTTAAAACAAGTGATTTTATTAATATCAGACAAGGCAAAGTTTACAATTGCAGAAAAACACATAACTTTGTAAGAGAAATAAGAAGGAGATATCCCAAAAAAAATAAGTACAAACTTGTCTTTATAGATCAAGCATAAATCTGACTGATCATTAAGTACAAACCCTAACCAAGGTTAGTTGCAGAAGAAGGAAGAAAACAAATAAGACCAAAAGATCTAATTTTTGCATGCAAATTGAATTCACAAGTGACATAAAGAGGCAAAATGAATGCCCCTACAGTTTTAAAATTTCCTCTGTAGTGTAGAAACATGGCTCGATGGCCATTTGCAACCATAAATGATCCTGGGATGATTAGAGGAAACCAAAAAATATTCTACAATAATAATGGTGCCACTTGATTGAATTGACAGATGACACCAATGGAGATTCGATAAAAGAAAAAGGTCGTTGAATGCAACTCTAAAACCATTAATGTGATCAACCTCTATTTTTCCCCATCGATGAGATTCCTACCGATGAACCTTGTCTCTAAAAGAAATTTGTTCCAATCTGTGCATTCACATTTTGCATACATGTCTACGACAGCAGTCAATAAGACCACATCATGTTTCATCGACACTAGCCTTATTGATGTATCTTTAATTTTGGTAACACATCTTTGTATCACATAGATCTCCAAGCTCTATCAAAAAGATCATTTTGATGAGACAAAATGGGAGCTATATTGAAGATCCAATCATAGGATACAAAACTCTATTGAAAACATCACATCAAGAAATAGGAGAAAATATCCATCAAAAATGGTCTTATCAATGTAGGTCAGCACATCGATAAGACCCCAAGCCATTTCATAGATCACTAACTCCAACTGAAAAGACATGTCGATGAAACGGAAGAGAGTTATATCTATATCAACCTTATCGATGTAGCTCGTGACTTCAATTAGACACACAAACACTCCACTAACCACTCTATCTATGTCAAAAATATACATCGATAAGAAAAAAGGAATGTCTCATCAATGAACCTTGTTGATGAAACAAGAGAGAGCTACATCGATATCGGCCTTATCGATGTAAGTCCACATTTTATAGACGCCCAAGTTGTGTCGATAATCACTTATCGATGAGACAAGAGGGATGCTATATCGATATCATCTCATATCGAAGAAGATCATGACTTTGATAAAACATTGAAATATCCCTTAGACTTCCCAACATGTGTTGATACCTGTCATCGATAAGACAAAAGAATTCTATATCGATGAACCCTATCGATGAAAGTAGTCGTATCGATTAGACCTTGGGACACTTCACTGACTATGAGCTACATTGATAAGATCCTTATCGATGAAAAGAAAAAATATTCCTCATCAAAATATGTTGTTGTTGTTCATGATTGAAGAGACCCAACAGAGTCTCATCGATAATATGCCTTTGAATTTTCTGACTGGTCTAAGGATTTATATCTGAAAAATATACAAATATGGTGGACCAAATAGAGAATAACATACTTAAATTCATCCCATTCAAGGTCTCTAAGATCAAATATTTGTGATGGGCTAGTCTGGTAAGCATATGATCTATGGCCTGAAGCAATCCATTTGGAATGGAGTCACCAAGGTCAAAATACAATGGATATAAACACCTGTAACCTCAACAAAAGATAAAAACTTGTCATCCTTAGGAAGAGATAGATGTGCTCATTCACTTTTTGAAAGAAAGAAACTTAACCTACTATGTACAAGATCTTAACCTCCTTCAGAAGAAGGGCTTAAGATAGATCTCATTTATTGGAATGGGAAGGATTTCACCTTCAGGTTTGGATAATTGAAATGTGTTGGCCTCTTTAAAGTTGGTGATGATATAAGGACCACTCCAAATAGCAAAAAATTTGGAATACATGTCTCATTTAGCTTTGTCTACATCCCACTTGATAAAAAGGTTTCCTTCATTGAAGAATCTATGAGTAGCCTTCTTGTCAAAACTTCTCTTGACCTGTTGTTGATGAGCCTCAAGCGTATGCATATCTTGATTTATGATTTCTTCTAGATCCACTATTTCAGCTAGTCTAACCATCATAGAATGATCCTACATTAACTCTATCTGATGTGTTAGCTCAAGAGAAGGAAACTAAAGTCATAATGGAATTTTTTCTTCTCTTCCATACACTAGAATGTATGGTGAGTTGCAAACTTCTCTTTTAGGTCTGATCCTATTAGCCCACAAGGTTGTCTTCAACTTAGTATGCTAGGACCTTTGATTATCTTCAATTTTCCTTTTGATTATCCTAATGAGGTTCTTGTTGGAGGACTCAGCCAGGTCATTTCCTCAGGGGTAATAATTGGAGGATGTCTCCAAGTATATCCCATACTCAAATTCCCAAGAGATGATTTGAGCCCCAACAAATAATTTTGCATTATCTGATATGATGGTAGAGAGAATATTGAATATGGTCACAATTTCATCAAGTAATTCTACCACTGAAGCTTTTCTGGCATCTTCCAAAGTTGTCACCTCTGTCCACCTGGTGAAATAATTTGTAGCTTCCAAAATCCATTTATGGCCAGCATTGGAAGGTGGGTTTATTGGACCAATAAAATCCAAACCCCATTGTACAAAAGTTTGGTCTGATTGAATGGGGTGGAGAGGAAGGGAAATCAATCTCTGTTATCCTAAGAAGAAAGCACACTTCTTACACTTCCTCACTCATTGATGTCAATCTTTAAATAAAGTCAACCAATAATATCCATCCCTTATTATCTTCATAGTTGTGGTCCTCGCAGAGAAATGCCCACCTGAATGGTCATCATGAGATTCTTGTAGCAATCTGCTGACCTGATCTATATTTATTAATG
The DNA here is from genome assembly GCA_018584345.1 of Thuja plicata. Taxonomy (NCBI): domain Eukaryota; kingdom Viridiplantae; phylum Streptophyta; class Pinopsida; order Cupressales; family Cupressaceae; genus Thuja; species Thuja plicata. The sequence continues at coordinate 538,727 of MU227243.1, forward strand.
TGGGAGCATCTTGGGATCTTGGCAATCTTGCATCAACCAAAAAAATTTGTTTTCCTATTTTCTTGTTTGATCAGTCTTGGTGTTCCTTTTTGCGATTGTTCTATGTATATTATTGGAGGTTGCAATCCTTGCATTGTGTCCTTGGCTTCATGTTGGACCATTTCCTGACTTCACGTATCATTTGGTTACTTCGTGCATGAGATATTGCAAATTCTTGACAAGATTATCCTTTTCTTCATGTTTCTGGCCAATCTTTTTGTTTTATGATCTCGTGAAGGTTTTCCCGATTGGCGAAGCTTAACGACTCATTTATCGATGTGTTACATTTGTGCTAGAACTAATTGAGGGATCGTGATTCATATTTCATTCATTGGAAGTAGATCCTGATGATTTAGGTCGTGACCTATTATTTTTAATATGTTTTCTTTCTTATTGGGAAATGTGATCTTTCTAGGCCAACCTAATGTTTACAAAGGCTTTATAAGATTATGAATTTGTTCCTAAAGGGACAGCTTTCATAAGATTATCTTATTGTAGTTGTAGCTAAGAATTTTTGTAATGTTTTTTTTATTGTAATCAGGCATGTATGACTACATTTTGCAGATCCATTGTATATGATTTTTTTAGAATAATAAAGAAGTTTTATCTCTCATATCTCCCTGTTGTTTCTTGTTTATGTTGTGTAATTCATGCTGCAAGAATTGGATAGATCTATTTGAGTTCCCTCCATCCTTGACTGCATCAAGTGGTATCAGAACCATATTTTTCAACCTATTTTTCTTGTGGGTGGTGGAAGAAAGGATATGACCTACAACTGCTGAAGATTTTGAAAATGGATAGGAGAAATGCTAGAGGTGGAGCAAGGAATGCAAATCCAATTTTCTTAGATTTTTTGAGACGGATTTATGCTAGATGTGAAGCGGTGGAAACAACTAAGAGGAGAGGAAAACATATAGAAGATGCAAGTGATGAAGAAGGAGATGAACAGAATCAAAATCAGTTAGGGGGAGGAGAGAAAAATGAGGCACAACCAGAGTTGAATCGAGAAGAGGAGAGGTTCATCAGAGCTTTGACCAATATGAATACGAGACCTCATTTCAATCCACCTGACTATCATGGCAACTTGGATGTTGATGAATTGATAGATTGGATCATAGAGATGGACAAGTACTTTGAACTTGAAGGAACTGGCGAGGAGAAGAAGGTAAAATATGTCTGCACTAAGTTAAAGAGACATGCATCCTTATGGTGGGAACATTTACAAATAGATTTGAAGAGAAGGGTTAAAGAAAAGATTAAATCTTGGGATAGGATGGTGAATAAGTTAAACACTAATTTTTTGGCTAAGTATTACCAAGTTAGTCTATTTTAGAAGCTACAAAACTTGAAGTGTAGGAACTTAAGTGTTAAGAGTTATACTGGGGATTTTTACAAGTTGAATATCAGATATGGTCATATAGATGATGAATATGAATAAGTTTCTTTCTGCCTTAATGCTTTAAGGGTTTCAATACAGGATGAGATCAATATGATACAGATTAGGAGTGTGGAAGAAGCTTACAAGTGGGCTTTGAAGGATGAGTAAAAATTGAGCCAAAAGCATGAACAAAGGTAAAGAGGTAGAGGAGGAAATGTTTAGAGAGGTTGATCTAGTAATAATGTTGGATGAGGTAGGTCTTATGTGGATCAAGGAAAGAGTAGGTCAAAAACTAAGGATACTGATTGCTTTAGGAGGAATGATAGGAGTTCCTATTACAATGAAGGAAAAAAGTAGTGGTGATAGAAGGAAGTTCAATGGAACTTGTTTCAAATGTGGCAAAGAAAGACACTGAGCCTTTGAATTCAAAAAAGGAAACTCTGAGAAGAAGGAAAAAGGTAGTAGAAAAACAACATTTGTAGATGAGGAGTCCACTGGATCAGTAAATAGAAACCAAGCAGAGGATGGAGCAACGTTGATAACTCGGAGAATCTTGTATCATAGAGAGAAATATATGGAACCTTTACAGAGGAAGAATTGGTTCAGAACCAGATGCAAGGTACAAGACAATGTGTACAATTCTGTCATAGACAGTGGCAGTTCTAACAATCTTACCTCGGAGGATTTGGTTGAAAAACTAAAGTTGTAGAGATTGAAGCATCATATACCCTATAAAATTACATGGATACAAGATGAACATAAGGTACTGGTAAGTGAACAATGCCTAGTTAAATTCAATATTTTAAAGTATTATGATGAGGTTTTGTGTGATATTATGCCTATGGATGTGTGTCATATCTTGTCGGGTAGACCATGGCAGGATGATAGGAAAGCTATGCATGATGGTAGAAAGAATGTATACACCATTGTTGCTAATGGAATGAAGCAAAATTTATTACCTTTAGAGGAACCCCTTAAGAGTGAAGTGTGTACTAGTGCAAGAATCTATTTAGAGGATGGCGGAAATTTATTGGAAGGCATGAGGCTGTTGGAATTAATGGGAAGTAGTATTGAGAGGGGAGGGGTGAATCAGTACTTCTAAAACTTTTAACATCTTTCTAATTCATCATTAGTAATCATTCATTACTGCATTACTGACAGTTACTATTGTTCTTTCTTATGCATGTATTGTTCATTCATAATATTTAATAGTTTGCAACATTCATAGAAACATTCGTGAAAATGATAAACACATAACACAAGATATGATATCGCAGAAAACTCCTGTTAGGAAGTAAAAACTGTGGTGGGGATGGAACCCACAAAACTTCACTATCTACAGAATGGAAGGGAGTTGGTTAAGGCTTACAATTTGATCATATTGGTCTCAATAGATTGAACAACAACTATTCTCAATACTCCTAATAGGGTAGATTGATCATATTGATCTCAATAGATTGAACAACAACTATTCTCAATAGATTGAGGATCTATTTATACAAGTATTTGACCTATCTTGGAATCACGCATTACAATGTTAACTCTTAGATCCAAGGTTTACAACTTGACCTTGATCTTTAGTTTGAATGTTTTAAATCAGTAAAACTAATTAAAACAATATAAAATACATTGCTTCCTTTGCACATAATGGATTTAAAAGTAAATCAAGAAGCTATAAATACAACTTCAGTGATTTATCTGACGTGGAAATTCAGATCCATTTTTTGTGAGATGTAACTGACTGTCGATTCTTGGTCGTCGGTTTGAACTTGAAGTTTGCCGGCGTTCCTTAGTTGAACTGTTCGTCGGGATCCCTTTGTCTATCGAGTTCCTCTCTTTGTTGTTCCATCGGGTTGCACTGTTGTTAATCGTTGGATTTCCTTTACCTTTTTGTCATTGGATAACACTGAATAGTGTTTGTTGGGTAACCTTGGCGTCGGGTAGTGTTGTGCCCTGTCTGTCAGTGTAGAGTAAACTGATGGTGCAGATCATGTTTTTCTTTAAGTATACTAATGGAAAAATATAATGCCTTCAGAGACATGATAATGTGTGTTTTTCTTTAGTACCCAAGAAGTCTAAGGAGATTGCCTCGATAGAAGAACATCCTGAAGAAATCACTGGATTACTAAATGAGTATATAGACATCATATCAGATAATGTTCCTGATGGATTACCACTTGTGAGGAGTATTAGTGATTGTATGGATTTGGTACCAGGGGCTAGTTTTCTTTAAAAGGCAAAATATAGGATTACACTAGTAGAGAATGAAGAACTCAATAGGCATGTTAAAGATTTGTTGCAGTGAGGATTGACCAAAGAAAGTTTGAGTTTGTGTGCAGTGCCTTCAGTGTTAGCACCTAAGAAAGATGGACAATGGAGGATGTGTACCAATTCTAGAGCCATCAATCGGATCACAATCAAGTACCGGTTTCCTTTTCCAAGGATGGATGATTTGATGGATTGTTTGAGTGGAGCTAGGTATTTCACCAAGATAGATCTAAAGAGTGGATATCATCGTATTAGAATCAAAGAAGGTGATGAGTGGGAGACTACATTCAAGAAAAATGAAGGATTGTATGAGTGGTTGGTAATGCTTTTGGATTTTCTAATGCATCTAGTAATTTCATGAGGTTAATGAATGAAGTTTTGAAGAAATTCATAGGTAAGTTTTTCATTGTGTATTTGGATGATATCTTGATTTTTAGTAAAAGAAAAGAGGAGCATTTGATGCATGTTAGACAAGTATTGCAAAGGTTAAGAGAAGAAAATTTTCTAATCAACATCAAAAAGTTTACTTTCATGAAAGAGGAATTAGTGTATTTGGGATTTGTAATATTTGTTGAAGGATTGAAGATGGATCCTGAGAAAGTGAAAGCCATTTTTGAGTGGCCTACACCAAAGAATGTTGGAGAGGTAAGATCATTTCATGGGTTGGATAGTTTTTACCAAAAGTTCATCAAAAAATTTAGTTCAATCTGTGGACCGATGACTAAAACTATGAGGGGAGATATGAAGGAATTCATGTGGACACATGTAGCACAAAGGAGTTGAATTGTTGAAGTAGAAGGTGACAGAACAACCAGTGTTAGCTTTACCTGATTTCAATAAGGTATTTCAAGTAGACTGTGATGCTAGTGGAAATGCAATTGGATTTGTATTGAGTCAAGAAGGGAGCTTTGTTGCATACTTCAGCGAGAAGTTGAACGACGATAAAAGAACATATTTAGTGTATGATCAGAAATTTTTATGTTATAATCCAAGCCTTGAAGAAATGGAGACATTATTTGTTTCCTAGGGAGTTTGTGCTTTATACTGATCATCAAGCATTGAAGGACTTGAACAATCAAATTAAGTTAAATCAGAGATATATGAGATGGGTTAAGTTCATAAAAGGCTATACATTTGTGTTGAAACATAAGAGTGGTGTGTCAAATAGAGTTGTTGATTCATTGAGTGGGAGGAGAGCTTTGTTGACTGAAATGAATATTGCAGTATTGGGATTTGAGGAATTAAAAACATTATATGAGGATGATCCATACTTCATCGAACCCTAGAAAGCTTGCAAAGAACCTATTTTTACATACAGGAGTGAGTGGTTAGACTATCTTATTCAAGATGGAATGTTGTTCAAAGGTATTCAATTATCTATACCCAAAAGTTCCATGAGAGATAATCTTATTAAGGAGAAACATAGTGGAGGATTGGCATGACATTTTGGTATTGATAAGACAATAGCTTTGGTAAGTGAGAACTACTTTTGGCCACAAGTTCATAAGGATGTGCAAAATTTCCTTCAACATTGTAAAGTGTGTCAAGTTGCAAAAGGTAGTAGTCAAAATGTGGGATTATATACAGCTTTGACAGTACCAATCAGACCTTGGGAAGAAGTCAATATGGATTTTGTATTCAATTTTCCAAAGACACAAAGAGGCTATGATTCAATTTTTGTGGTTGTAGACAGATTTTCTAAAATGGCACATTTCATTCCTTGTAAGAAGACTGCAGATGCAGTACACGTTGTTGATCTATTTTTCAAGGAGATTATGATATTACATGGATTTCCTAAAAGCATTATTTCTGACAGGGATAGTAGGTTTGTTGACTATTTTTGGAGAACACTTTGGAAGAAGGTGAAGGTTGATTTGAAGTACAGTTCTACTTTTCATCCACAAACCGATGGACAAACTAGGGTTGTGAACAAGAGTTTAGGGAATTTATTGAGATGTTTAGTTGGAGACAAGCCAGGGAATTGGGATTTATTTTTTCCTCAAGTAGAGTTTTCTTATAACAGTTTAGTAAATAAGAGTACAGGGAAGACACTGTTTGAGATAGTTACTAGTTTTAATCCTAAGGGAATGGTAGAATTGAGGGATATCAATTATGATATTAAGAAGAGTGTTGAAAGAGAATATTTTTTGAGGTTATGAAGTCATTACACGAAGGATTTAGGAAGAATTTGGAGAAAATGAATTAGACTTACAAAAAGAGAGAAGACATGAAACAAAGACATAAGGAATTCCAAGTAGGAGATGAAGTTATGGTGTACTTACAGAAGGGTATATTTCATGTTGGTACTTAAAACAAGTTAAGGATGAAGAAATTTGGACCTTGTAAGATCTTGAGGGTATTTGATTCAGGGAATGCATATGAAGTAGAGTTACCAGAAGACATAGATATATCACCTATATTTAATATTTCTAACTTGTAATAGGATCATGAATCAAATTTTAGTAGCATTGATAGATCAAAAGTTGAACAAAAATATCCTAAGAAGAAGATGGATCAAATATAGCATATTTTAGATAGTAGAGTTGGTAAAAGCACAAGAGGTAAGCAGTATATAGAGTATCTTGTCAAATGGAAGGACAAACCAGTAGAAGATTATTCATGGATTTCTCAGGTTGAGGTTAATCATTTTGGTTTTCATTTGGCCCCAGCAAAGTGAGAGGCTCACTTTTCAAACAACCCTGAGTGTCCAATGCAGGAGCATCTTGGGATCTTGGCAATCTTGCATCAACCAAAAATATTTTCCTATTTGATCAGTCTTGGTGTTCTTTTCTGTCATCATTCTGTGTATATTCTTGGAGGTTGCAATCATTATAGTGTGTTCTTGGCTTCATTTTGGACCATCTCCTGAATTTGTGTATCATTTGGTTACTTTGCACATGAGATATTGCAAATTCTTGACAAGACTATCATATTCTTCATGTTTCTAGCCAATCTTCATGTTTTCCGATCTCATGATGGTTTTCCCGATCGAAGAATCTTAATGGATCATTTCTAGATGATGTTACATCTATGGTCGACCTATGTGAGGGATCACAATTCATATTTTATTCATTGGAAGTAGATCGTGATGATTTGGGTCCTGGCCTATTGTTTGTAATACGTTTTCTTTCTTATTAGGAAATGTGATCTTTCTAGGCCAACCTAATGTTTCTGAAGGATTCATAATCTTATTGATTTTTTCCTAAAGGGGCAGATTTCATAAGATTATTTGGCTATAGTTGTAACTAAGGATTTTTGTAAGGGTTTCTAATTGTAATCAGGCTTGTACGCCTAGCATGTATGACTGCATGTTGCGGATTCATTGTATATGAATTTGTGATAATAATAAAGAAGGTTGATATCTCATATCTCCCTATTGTTTCTTGTTGTTTCCGTTGTGTAACTCATGTTGCAAGGATTGGATAGATCTCTTTGAGCTCCCTCATCCTTGACTACATCATTTATGCATCTTAGCAATACTTCACTAGAATCCTTTCTAAAGAGTATACCTTCCACCAAGGCATAGGGAATAGACTGTAGTGTGAAACGTCTCTTGGGGATACCTTCCTTCCCTTAATAAAGTGGTCTTGTCATGCAACGAATTTTTATGATTTTCATTATCTATTGGTTTCTAATCTTCTAATACAAGGGAAGCCTCAAAATGTGCCTCAAACAATGAAGCCATGTTCTCACATAGGCCCTTGCATCTTACAAGCTTGGTGATCTTGATGTCAACGTCATATTCCATGACCTTAGTGATCCATCTATCTCTCTTCTCACTGATATCCTTATTTAGAAGGAAATCCTTTACACTTGCATGTGGAACTAATAGTTAGATGTGATTGTTAGACAATAAATGTCTATCTTTTTGAGAGATCTTACAACGTGAAGGACTTGTCTTTCTAAATAGTTGTACCTATTTTCATAGTCCTTGAGTCCTTCACTGAAAAAAGAAATGGGTTGCTCCAAATTTTATGTGTTTAGTTGTGTGAGAACAACTGAGATAGTTGATTCTCCTCCAAGAGTATAGAGGATGAAATCCTTTTCAAAATCAGGGTTGGCAAGAGTGGGAGATGATGCAATTACTTTCTTGATTTCCTCAAAACTGGCTTTCTCTTCCTTTTTCTAACCAAATATCATATTTTTCTTTAGCATGGTTGTAAGAGGTTTAACCATAGTAGCAAGGTTAGGAATGAACCTACTTACAAAATTGATCCTACAAAGGAAAATTTGTAATCCTTTCTTGTGACTGTGGAGTGGAAGAGAAAGAATTGTCTCCACTCTTTATGGATCTATGGCTAGTCCATCCCTTGATACAATGTGTCCCAATAGCTTTCCTTGATAAGTAGCAAATACACATTTGCTCAGATTTAGAGACATATCATATCCTCTACATTTCACAAACACTTGCTTCATATGATCAAAGTGATATGTTGCATGCTTTGAATAAACCGTTATATCATCAAGGTATATTATCACAAACTCTGCCAATACACCCTTAAAGGCTATTTCCATTGCCTTATGAAATGTAGATTTTGCACTGGTTAGTCCAAATGGCATTTAACAATCGGCATAAGTGCCCCATTTCATAGTAAATGTTGTCTTATATTGGTCTGATTCTTCGACTAAAACTTGATTATAACCTAAAAAACCATCCAAGAAAGAAAATATTTTTGAGTCACTAAATTTGGACAAGATTTGTTCCATAGAAGGAAGGGGGTGGTGAGCTTTAAGAGAAGCCCTATTAAAACCCTAAAATATACACATAATTTGATTTATCCATTCTTCTTTCTAAAAGGAATGAGATTGGCTACCCATGACGAGTGCTTAATAGGAAAAATAATATTAGCCTCTATGAGTTTGGACAACTCCCTTCTCATTAAGGGTTCAATCTTGGGGTTGATTGGTCTTTTCTTTTGTCTTACAGGGTTCGCATCATGATTTAATTCTACGGTATGTTGAGCTAAAATGGGGTCAAATCCTTTCAAATATTCATAATTCCAAGCAATTGCATCATTATATTCCTAACAAATATTGGTGAAAATTTCTTCTTCAGTTCTAGAGCATACCTTTCCCAAGTTGAGTGTCCTTCCATCAACAATGGTGATTGACTTATAATTGTCTTTCCTTGCAGCTAGGTCCAGACCTTTTCGTCTTGCTTGATCATCAAAATTGAATATTCCCTCCAAGGTAACTATCCCTTTAGGCATCTTGTTGGAATTGAGTTGCATAATCTAATCTCCATATTGACTTTGCAGACTAGACTTATTTTTAGCATAAAATTCTACTTCATTTTGTAAAAAAATGACAATTGAGTCAAAAACCTGCCAATTTGTTTGGTTATCTGGGACAATAGGCCTCACCACAAGCTTGACATGTTGTTCCTTTATGCCTGCAACATGTGTTGGTATGTCACAATGAGCACCAATTGTTGCAATTTTGTCAACATATTTGTTTTGATTCCTAGGAATTCTTTGAATATTGAACGCATGAAATCCCTCAATAAAGTTCCAAACTCTGTGCTTGTATGATTTTTGAAGGTTGTTCTTTGTTGTACATTGATTTTTGACATGATTAACAACCAACTCACTATCTCTGAAGACTTCCAAGGATCTAAATATTTTATTTTGTGTAAGTTGGAGACCTTGAATCAAGGCTTCATACTTAGCCACATTGTTAGTGGAGCTAAAATGGAGCCTGAAGGAAAAGTATTATGTCTCCCCATTAGAAGAAACAAGCATTACACCAACACCTACACCACTTTTGTTTCTTGAGCCGTGAAAAAACATGTTCCATAATCCCCTTATATTTCCTTGTTCCTTTATGAGATTGGGAATAGGGGTATTCTCTTCATGTATGCAATTGGTGTCAAGGTTGGTCTCTTCAACTTCTTGAATTTGATCAAACTGGAAAGCATTATCCCATTCATCTAACAGATAATCAGGAACCTCCTTCAAAAGAGTAGCAAGCTCGTGGATCATGCATTCTTCTTCTTCTTCTTCTTCTTATTCTTCTTCATGGAATGTGCAATTCATGTTTATGTGGCTAGGCACATAAGACTCTATATGATGAATAGCTAAGAATTTTTTCTCTACTGAAGCTTTCGTACCATATCTAGTTCTAAAAAACATGTGGGACCAATCAAACTTTATGTACCCACCTATTTTAGCAATAAAATCCCTAGACAGACATATGGAAAAGTGTGCAGGGAGGTCTATAACTGATATATCTTGCAAGATAGTGCAACCAGGGAATGCATGCAAGACCAATTTTAAATCTTTCAATATCCCAACTATCTGGATAGGAGTGTCATCTAATTGGACAACTCCCCTAGTCACAGGTTCATATGTTATGCCTAGAAGATCAACTACGTCCTTGGGAATGACTGAGATACTAGCCCTTGAATCTATCATGCAATTGTGAACTATTTTATCTCCAATGATTTAAGAGATATAAAAAGGAGGTGGTTTGATTTTCTTACTTGGATTTTCTTCCTCCTTGGGTTGCACTAGGCTTGTTGTACTTGGTGTTCCTCTTGATATCATTGACCCTTCATTTTTTTTAATCCTTTATAGCTCTTCCTCTAGAAAATCTATCTGAGGTGGAATTGAGACAACATAGCACATAGATACATTGATATTGTTCCCCTTCATTTGATCCACTATGTTGAAGGGGATGTTCACTGACTTCGAAGGAGCCTTATTAACCACAAGGGTTGATTTTGATGTAGGGGAGCTTTAGGTTCCTCTGTCTTTTTGTTTCTTTGATTCATATTCTAACTTGAGTATGGGGCAACAACCTTTTTTGGTGTCCTCGAGACTGTGGTATGTGTGATTGCTTGGGAAGTTGAAGCTTGAGCTGCTTCAGAGGGTGAAACACTTTCTATTGCTCTCCTTTTTCTTCTAGTAGTATGTGCAATAGTATCATTACCTTCATGATTGACATTACAATAATCTCCTTGTTTCCAATTCATAAGGGTAGAATCCTCTTGGAAATGGGCTTGATATCCAACATTGGATTGATTTACCTCATATTTTTTCCTTGAAGTTATTGGCTCTTCCTGCACCTCTAGAGTTTGAGAAAACTCTCCTCTTTGGCATGCGCTTTGATCTTGAGATTGATTACCAGGTTGGCACCATTCTTGATCTTGAGCAAGATTATTCTGCATTGGGACAAGTTCTTTTGTCTCGATTATTGAAAGACTTAACCTGGCTCCATGAATTTTGCATTTGAGGTGGTGGCCTATTTGATGGGTATTTTTGATTGTAAGGCTGATGAGGCCAATTACTTTGAGCTTGTTGTATTTCTAGGGTTACTACTTTTTTCCCAATGGTCTGCATCTGTTGCATCTTGGATTTCATCATGGATTCAAGTTTATCCAACTCATTGGAAGATGTAGAAGGTGATGTGGCATGTATGAGGGGTTGGCTTGTAGACACAACTGGAATAGGAGCCATTGTAGGTTGTTATGTCGACAAATCTAGGAACAAAGGCATTGGAGGCCTTGGAGCTAGTTTCCCATCTTGTATCAAACAATTTTCAGCCCTTATGGTTATGTCATATGCAGCTGATAGAGTGTGTCCACCCATTATTTGTATTTTAGTAGATATATCACAGTTGAAAGCTCTAAGATAATGCAAGAAAGCATTACCAGGAGCGGGTTCACTAAAGCGGGAATTATATCCCATGTCTTCTGAAATGTATAGTTAAAATCAGTCATGAACCCGTGGGGTGCCCTTTTAATTGTAGTCAACTATTCTAAAAGTGATAAATGATCACTTTTGTCTTCAAAATGTTTGCATAGCCTTTCACCCGACTCATCCCAATTATGAATTTAGTTGTGTGGTAACCCCCTATACCACTGCAATGCTTTTCCTTTTAGCGATGAGGCCTAAAGTTTGATAGGAACATCATCCTCTGTGATACCATGAATGTTACAGATATTTGAAACTTCTTGAATACGCTCTATGGGGGAAATGGAAGTTTCACCAGTGAAATATGGTAAATGTTTTAGTGCAACCACTAGTATATCATGTCTTTGGGCCAATATGAGAGGGTTGCCACCATTAAAGGTAGCAACAACCATATGGAATAATGGTCTATTCAAATGAATAGATGGGATCCTAGGTCTTGATTTGTCAACTGGACGAGTAGAAAGAGATCTAGGGCTGGAGCAACTGCTTCTATACCCCTTACTAGTGACAAAGAAAGTCTACTTCTCCTTTTTATAGAGCTTGCAAATGAGAGTTGGGTATACTAAAAATTACCTCTAGAAGATGCCCTTGATGACATATAACTGATTGAATGTTTGAAGATGATAAGTTGATCACCGAAATGCAGAAGGATAATGTAAGACATTAAATCAGTTAATGGATTGTATTGTCATTGATGTCAACTTGACATAATCTAATTGGTTATAATCAAACTGTCAAAGAATTCAGAGAATCAAAGAGAAAAAGATTATGCTTACAATAATGCATAAAAGAAAAGTATTCACAATATGACTTCAAACATCGACGGTCAGTGGACACCGACAGACAGAGATCAATAAAAGTCAAGTCATAGTGATGCCCGAGCAAGAACATCGACGAGCATTACCGACGAGCAAAATCACAAGCATAACTGATGGCCAAAAACATAGTGTAAACCGACGGAGAATCCCGAGGAGAACTGGAGTGTTGACCAAAGCTATCAAAGAGTTAAACACCGAAATTAACTTGAGTTCAGAAACGACAAAATATCTAGCTGGTAGAGCTAAATATAGACTTAACTGGTAGTTATCTTTGTTTTCATCGACAAGATAAAGCCAGAGATAAGTAATGGATTTAAAGTTGTTTTGTCCAGTTGGCAAGAAGATCTCAGCGAGATAAAATAGGAGTTTTTGCTTTAAATCTAATTGGCGAAAATTGTGGATCATGCCAAGATCAAGAAAATCAAGAACCTAACAACGGTGATATCATGTCTATAAAGAGACAACTCAATTCATTACGAATTGGAGGTGTGGGTGAATGAATGAAAAGAGGATGTTGAAGAGAAATTGATGAAGAGAAACTTCATACAGTCCTGATCAACAAGCTGAGGAAAGAGCTAAAGTTTTATGCGGACACCGAACAACAGAGCACAGCATCACCGAGCAGAATCAAAGTGGAGCAAAGGTATAAACCGAGATATATTGATCATAATAGTTTTATGAGATTACAATAGATCTGAAAATTTTCAAGTATAAGTTGTATATGTGAACAAATCATATTGTTTCAGTTTAACCATTGATTCAGAAAGTCTCTTAACCAAGCGAGATTTAAAGATCCTTTCTATATTGAGATACATCCCAAGGAGTATCAAAAAGTTTGATCATGAAGACAGCATGAGATGCCAGATACCTATTGACAGGCCAATTAGTGAGTGTTTGATCAAGAAAGGTAGCATAAAGATGTCTGATATCAAGTGACAGACTACACTTTTAAAATCCTCTAACAAGGTCACACCTAACAGTGTGTTTATAACCTTTAACAGGGCTGGCTCTTCACCGAGCTCACTTCAAAAGAGAAAATTTTGAGTTACCGGTCCCAAGTGGTTTTTCCCTTAACAAGGTTTCCACGTTAAAAATCCATGTGTCAATGTATTTATGAGTCATTCTTTAGTGTTTTGCATTACACATAACTTAACTGGATTGATCAATATACTCTAGATAATTTACTGTCTTTCGGTAAATTAACAGACTGCTGGGTGATCCCACAATAGTGGGTTACACTTTTTTGGAGGAAGAAATTCCTCATGAATCCGCGAGGTGGGAGGATTTAGTCGGGTACTTTCGATAGAAAGTACCTGATTGTTTCGATCGAAACTACCTTTTTTGCTTAGTTTCGATCGAAGCTAAGCTAGTAAAGATTTTAGTGGGATTTTGACCAATACGCATGTTAAACTAAGAAAGTACTTTCGATCGAAACTAATTAGTTTCTATCGAAACCCCCAAAATTGAGGCTATCTGTAAAGCCTAGCAAAAATCTGAAGTTTTCATGGCTTCGGCGCTCAAGCACGAGGCTCAAATGGAAGAATAGGGAAACCTCCTTTTGCATCGCACAAGTACTCTGAACGAGCTTTCTAACGAATATAGATTTGACAAATTTTGTATTAATTAGGTCTATGTATTTTGACATGCATCGGATGTAGGTTTTTTATCCAATATACACTTCCAGGTTTGACGTTCAATGAAAAATAGTTAAAAAGAGAAAAAAAAAATTGAAAAATAACAATGCCCTCCGGATTTGAGTGTTCTTTCTATCAAAAAGAAAAAATTGAATTTCGATAAATACACAACAAGTTATCAGCTATGCAATCAACGTATGTCACAATTACGGTTTACTCTACTTCAAACGTTCATAAAATATGCAATAATCATGATAATGTCATCAAACCAATTGCATGCCCTCCGTATGGATGTCAGAAAACCAAATTTGAAAGAAGCGCATTGATATCTATTTTAGAAAAAAAGTTATGTTGTACGAAGTCATTGTACCTTTTTGAAAATGACATTTTCAGCAACATAGCAGTTTTAGTGGGAGAAAAAAA
>MU227243.1:553318-566145 GCA_018584345.1 Thuja plicata
GATTCCCCCCCCCCCCCCCCCCCCCCTCAGTTATTACTAACAGCCCTTGCTTGAATTATGGGCATGAAATGCAGCAAATCTAGTCTGAGAACCAAAATGTAGAGATAGAGTCGCCAAGTGCTTGAGTGTGAACCTCTTAAAGGCCAGAATGCTAAGAGAAGTGCTAATGCTTAGCATAAATGTTGAAATTCATTGTTTGACATCGTCCAACCAACACGTCTTCTTGAACAAACTTGAAATCTTGTCCCACTAGGCGTGCCAAAAACTGGTCACAAAAGTTTGCACCCTTGTCTAACGTGTTACCCCCAGGCAACCTTGTGAAACATGGAAACAAACTCTAAGTGTGGGACTTCTATATGTGAGGTTGAATCTTCAGAGAAGAATGGCTTCCTTACAATCATGATGCACCTAAACTACTACCTTTGAGGGAAAGGGGAAAAGGGAAAAGGAATGCAAAAAGGGAAAAGGGGTGATGCACCAGATTGAAATTTGATCTCTTCCGTCTTGAAACAACACTAGATATCACCAAAATAACTCTACTTACACAATCTCTTATGTTTTATCAACTCCCAAAATAGCATGAAAGTTAGAGTTTAACTGACTCAAAAGGAAATAGAATCTATCAAACAAGAAACACAACATACAATCTAGAACATAGGTAAAGCACACTCAAACAAGAAGGTAAAGATCACAAAAAATGTTTTGAGTGTAGAAAAGGTAAAACAGGTGATTTTATTAATATCAGACAGTTTACAATTTTAGAAGAACACAACTCTGTAAGAGAAACCAGAAGGAGATATCCAAACAAAATACGTACAAACTTGCCTTAAAGATCTTGCATAACTTTGATTGATCATTAAGTACAAACCCTAACCAGGGTTAGGTTGCAAAAGAAGGAAGAAAATAAATCAGACCAAAAGATTTGATTTATGCATGCAAATTGAATCCAAAAGTGACAGAAAGAGGCGAAATGAATGCCCCTGCAGTCTTCGAATTTCCTTTGTGGCGTAGAAACATGGCTCGAGGGTCATCTACAACCATAAATGATCATGGGACGATTGGAGGAAATCGGCCAAGAGTATACAATAGTAATGGTGTTGCTTGAGTGAATCAACACATGACACCAATGGAGAGTCGATAGAAGCAAAAGGTCATTGAATGTAGTTGTGAAATAATTAATGTGATCAACCTCTTTTTTTTCTCGTCGATGAGAGTCCTACCGATGAACCTTGCCTCTAAAAAAAAATTGTCTTTCTGTGCATTCAGATTCTGCATACATGTCTACCACGACAATCGATAAGACCACATCATGTTTCATCAACACTTGCCTAATCAATGTAGGTCACATTTTGGCAAAACATCTTTGCATCCCATAGATCTCCAAGCTCTATCGAAAATATAGTTTCGATGAGACAAAACAAGAGCTATATCAAAGACCTGATCACAGGATACAAAACTATTGAAAATATCACATCGAGCAAACAAGGGAGAAGCTCCATCAAAACCGACCTTATCGATGTAGGTCAACACATCAATAAGACCCCAAACCATTTCATAGATCACTAACTCCCACCGAAAAGACATGTCGATGAGACAAAAGAGAGGTATATCGATATCAGCCTTATCGGTGTAGCTCGTGACTTCGATGAGACAAACACTCCATCGACCACTGTAGCTATGTCGAAAACATTCATTGATAAGATAAAAGGAATGTCTCATCGATGAACCTTGTCGACGAAACAAGAGAGCTACATCGATATCAGCCTTATCGGTGTAAGTCCACATTTCAGTAAAGCACGCAAACATTTTCTAGACCGCCCAAGTTATGTCGATAATCACTTGTCAATGAGACCAGAGGGATGCTATATCGATATCATCTCTTATCGAAGAAGCTCATGACTTCGATAAAACATTGAAACATCCCTTAGACTGCCCAAACTGTGTCGATAATTGTCATCGATAAGACAAAAGAATGCTATATCGATGAACCCTGTCGATGAAAGTGGTCATATCGATAAGACTCTGGGACACTTCACCGACTGCAAGCTACATCAATAAGATCCTTATAGATGAAAAGAACAACATGTCTAATCAAAATTTGTTGTTGTTCATGATCAAATAGACCCAGCAGAATCTCATCAAAATTTTGCCTTTGAATGTTTTGACTAGTCCAAGGAGTTAGATCTGAAAATATACAAATATGGTGAACCAAAGAGAGAACATACTGAAATTTAGCCCATTCAAGGTCTCTCAGACCAGATATTTGTGATGGGCGCTAGTGGTGGCTAAAATAGCCAACAATGCCAAATGATAGAATTAGGTTATGATCAAGTTATTTGACAATATCTATGCAATAATACATCATTGTACACACTACTTGTTACATTTGGAACAAATAGGTCAAATTGAATCAAAATCAAAGGAGTGTAGTGTGTGCAAATCTCACCATTATAACTTCCTAATTAAAACATTTTCCCTCAATACCATTTATTGACATCAAAGTGAACTGAAATCAAATGAGAAAGTGTAGTGTATGCAATTCTCACCATTATAACTTCATGATTCAAACATTTTCCCTCAATTCCATTTATTGTCATAGGTTAAAGTGAATCAAAATCAATTGAGTGAAGTGTAGTGTATGCAATTCTCACCATTAAAACTTCTGATTAAAACATTTACTCTCAATTCCATTTATCATCATTTTCCTTATCTTTACTTTAGTCAATTCAATGGTTTTAGTTATTAGGAGAGATCCCTAGTAAGATATGGTGTTCCCCATCCAACCTAGAACATTTAACCCACAACACCTTCCAAGCAAGCTTGTAAGATCTAACCATTATAATCAATTATAATTGGTTATTCTTCTTTACTCCAAGAGTCCGATGATTTCATAGTTGTTAGAAGTGACTTGGAAAAAGGTTGTGCTTCCCCCTCCAACCTAAGTCTTTCCAATAAGGTTATTGGATCTTCTCAAACTAGATTTCCCAATTATTCATATGTACTTGCATCAATAATTAAACTAATATAGATTATATTACCTACTCTCTAAATTATATTTAAAATAGTTTGGTACCTTTGCAAATGTAGTTGAGAAATAAAGTAATGTACCAATGTATTTAGGCTAATCCAATAATATGCATATGCAAATAAGAATTAACCTATCTTAATTACAGTTAGCAATGTATGTTAGATAATTGAATAATTAAGTAATAAACATAGAAATTCAATTTTAACCGTGGCAAATAATTTGATACCTGATGAATGATACCAATTGGAGAGGATCGAAAAATCTATCAACTATTAGACCTCGTAAACAACACTTATTTGTCACTGCAACTAAAGAGACTTGCGTGCTAGATTCCTGCCCTGTCAAAGGGCAAGGTCGTAATTCTTTGACTAAATTTACAAGTGGGTACCTAAACTTATGCTAGAATCTGTAAATTTGATCCTGCCATTTATACTGATACAGTCATTTGCTTTGCCCTTTTTGAGAATTAGAAACCGGCAATGTAAATAAATAGCTTGTTTACTTGTAACCTACAAGTGCAACATGCCTTGGTCAACTCCTTGTAATCAAATGATATCAAAACAAGGAGCAAGTGCCTAAAAGACATTGTTTTTAAATTGCACCAACCTGAAATGCGTTGCTCTTGATTGCTCTTTAGAATGATTGAAAACTTGATTGTTGAATTGGAAGATGATTTGAATTAATACATTCTCTTCAAATTCAAGCAATAACATTAAAATTGTGCCAGAAGTGTGCTCAGGGCTAGTCGGCCAAATTTTAAATTGGCAAAGGAGCAAGTTTCCAACGACGAAGTTCTCCCCATGTCCATTGACTTGTCTTGGAATGAAATAACCACCGAAAACCTTGGTTGCAGAGATTGGCGCAATAAACAAGTGGATAGGACAAATGCACGAATATGCATGTAAATAGATACGAGTAGGATAAAAATGTACAAATATATGTGTGTAAAATGATAAAGAGGCTAGGAGAATATGTCAGATTTGCAAAATATTGTGTTATTTGTCATGTATGTGTATTAAAAACATCATCTCAAATTACACAAAAAAACAAACAAAAAAAGGCATAGGCATGCAGTTACAATTGCAAAATTTAGTAAGACCTTCCTTTGTCAACTTTGGTAACAAGTTCAGCAGCAATTTCTTTTATCCTAATTAATTTAGATAAATGAGCTTTCATCCTCAAGTAATTAAGGGGTTCTCAGCCAGCAAGACTCAAAACTAACTGCATTACACTACGCACCCCTTCTCAGTTACTGTACTCAGCCCCAAGGACAAACCTCCCTTTTCACAAGAAAGGTCCCTGTTGAAGCATTATGGTCTTAAACCATACCAAGGCTAACAAACCTCTACCTGTAGTACCTCTCCTTTTAAATTATTGGAACTACTTCAGATTCTTGCTCCTACCACTCACATGGGTTGAAGTCCTAAAATTATGTCCCTGGACTGATCATCGAACCTGCTGCCCCAAAGATAGTAGGGACAAAAGAGCAATGAACTTATGATGCATCGGGAACCTTAATACCTCAACTAGCTTTGAGAAGACCAACATTGAAAACAAGAATTGATCTAATCTGCTAGTTAGAACAGACCCTATAATGGCAGACTTGGAAAATGTAGCCAAGCAGAACTTTCTTTGGCTTTCATTTTACACGGCAAATGTAGCCAAACCAAAACTTTAAATGTAGCTGCAAATGGACATATAGTTGGTGCTAATTTTTGTCTTATTTATTTATAGCTATATTTCTGGAAACTCAAAACCTTTAGCTCCCCTCTTTTGCTTTTTTGTTTGTTTTCTGCAGCACAATTATACGGCCCTCCAAGGACGCAGACATAACAAGTGCCATCTTTCTAGTATTCTAGTATTCTGGTGATTATTTTTCAGGGCATACCCCTTGCAGACACCGGGCCATGACAGAAATGAAAGATAAGTATTAACTTTTTCAAAATAAAATAATCATGATAACACACGATACAAATGCCCGTGTATTGACTATAGTATGGATGTGTAGTCCTTCATTATTAAAGGTACTTGCCTCTTTTAAAGCTCACAGGGGACGCATTATTACTGAATGAGGTCCAGCCGGATTAAACCCTGGAACAAGTCCAGAGCAGACTTCAACAAGAAAATTTCAGGTAAGTGATCCCTCTGAACTTATCAGCTTACACAAAGAATTTGACCTGTGAGTTTTAATATGAAAAGGCTACCACACACACCTGATATGATGTGACCTGTACGACTGGAATAGTCTCTTATATAAATGAAAGGAATTAACAAGATATGTATAACAGTTACCCAAAGGATAGATAAAAATATATATAGATAGGTCACTGCAATAAGACTAGAAATATATTAAATAATAACAAAGAAGGTAAAGAATACATTACAGAGCCTCAAGTGCCTAGTTACGCTAGAGTTAAGCTCTGATGAATAGTCCAATTATGTTCAGTTCCTGAATTAAATTGTTCTTTCCTTCCACCTTGTTATTCTCCATTATGCAGATTACCTCTTATATCCTCTCATGGGCAATGGACTCAAGTTTGAATTTATAAATAGACTTTAATTGCATGTGATACAAGACAACTGAGCTGATATTTAACTAGAAATATTGATAATATGATTGTATAAAAACACTTATAATCATATTAAATATTTGCCATTCTCGCAGGTAAAAATTATTTTAAATAAAAACACTAAATGCTTTTAAATGACAAAAATTCAATTCTTGCAATGCAAAGTCCAACGGCACTTCAAAAATCAGTAGGGAAAATGTAAGTGCAAGATGCCATACCACAAATAGATGTACTGTAGTAATATTGAACTCATTTGGATAATATGTGCTTACTTAAGCAAGGAATAATAATCTATGCACTAAAGGCTGATCAAATATTCTGACACCCACAATTGGAGATGACAGCTATTAAGCATCCCTCCATATAAGTTTACAATATATATAGGTCAGGGTAGTCAAATGTCAATGCTCCGTTCTCTGTCTGATGTGATTCCAACTGATGAATTCTTTGTAGAAACCTGTAAACTTATCCAAAAGGATGTTTTCCAATGAAAGAAACTGCAATTGGCCTATTGTTATAAAAGAATTTCTCAAATAGACCAAATCATCCCTTAAAAGCACAGCTCAGATAGGATAAAAAATTCTGATTTGTAATTTTCTCATAGTTAAAAAATCCTAGATATAATACTTAACTGATGAGATTGGTTTTCTTTCAAACAGGGAATTAGTAATTACTAAAGCTGACAATCCTGCCCTAATCACACACACAGTAATTCAAGTCCATCTTATCAAAGGAAGCAGAAATGCAAATCAAGATTAAAGACAGACAGACAGGATATTATATGTTCAAATCGGAATTAGACAAAGAAAAGATAATCAGAGCATACTGACATGGATGAAATTCGGAATCTAATTCCAGCTATTGTCCAGACTCCAGATTGTAATCAATCTCTCATAGGTTTACTCACTACCAACATAATACATCATTTGAGCAGTCTAGTAAGTTGCCCAGAAAAAAAGAGGCATATGCATTCTATAGACAAAAAACAGAAACTAAATTCAAGATATTTGGCATACTTCTATCAATTCTCCTCTGAACACAGATCTACATATACAAACAACAAGAATACACTAATCAATCATTGTTATCTTGAAATTGTCTGTTACTATTCAAATGCTCCTAGGGTGGTGAAGCAACGAGTGCACTGACTTTTTGTAGGAGAGACATCATTTCATCCATTATGTCCCGTTTGGAATCTGGTGTTATGTTGTCTGATGTTGCAGTGACTGATGTTGATGTACAATCTGTGCGAGAAAGCATAGAAGTCAGCATTTCCAAATTCTGTTGAATGAGCAAAAGTTGAGGTTCCCCAGGGGTGTTTGGTCTAAATGTGCTCAGTCTCTCTGTAGATAGCACGAGTGAATCTGAGGGCTGTGATATGGTAGCTTGACGCCCATCTCCATCTCTTAATGTATCCTTCAAAGAAAGGCATTGTGCACCATCCTGTTGAATAATTCTTCTCTGTTCTCCATGATCTTTCTTCTCAATTGTATCTGTCCGTGTTCCAGAGGAAGGATATCTAAGCCTAAAGCTAACTCTTCCAGATCCAAAAACTTTATTTTCTGATGCAAAGTTGAATGCTGCTTCTGCAGCAGATGTTGTTTTAAATACAACCTGAGCACAGCCAGAACGTCTAAATACCTTAGTTTCAGATATCTCTAGAGGACCAAAACGGGCAAATTTTGCTTTCAATTCTATTTCTGAAGGCAATGCAAAGCCTTTGGGAAATCTCATAAAAAGAGCTGCTGGTTTTTGGTCAAGATTACTGCCATTGGAACAATCTGTCAGCGATGCCACAGGTAATCTCCTTGAATACCGCTTCCCATAGCGATCACCTGTCTTATCTTGGGGTTCATTTTTTAAACTCTTGCTTGACCATGGTGGGCTAGGTAATCTGACAGTACGCTTTGTCCTCTTTCGAGAACCTTTGATAGAAAAATCAGCTTTTCTGTTTGACTTTGCTTGCCCTGCACGACTTGTTGGCCTGAAAGATGTTTCTTTGTCAGTCCAATCTAGATCTTTGGAATCTGCAGTACAAGAGGAACCAGGAAATTTGTTGTAAGTTTTGGGAGGCTTTAGTTCATTGGTTTCATTCACGAAATTAAGCATAGAAGCCTTGGCCACGTCTGAGTTCGTGGAGCTTTTCTCAAAAACAGCATTTCTGAACTGTAAAAAAGAATTTATCAAACCAGAAGGCATCTTTTTCTTCTTGACCCAAAATAAAGGATCCCGAGCAACTATTAGAAGTTCAGACAACAGTTCATGTGTAGAACTACTCTCTTCAATGGACCTAGAAGTTCCTTTTTGAGTGGACCATGAACTACTAATATTCATATCGGCTTTCTTAGGCGACTTGCTACCGTGTTCAAAAAGTTTCTGGCCATTTGCTGCACTGGTGCTCTTTGAATCTGTAGGCCTGGATGCCTCGTCACTTGCAACTTTTCTGGTGGATTTTCCAGACTTAAAAGACTTGAAAGTCCTTTTTACACCTGGACCAAACCCAGGAGACATAGAGTTTAATTCTTTATTTGATTTTAGATCCTTAGAATCATCATTTAAATTGTGTGAGGCCAATGATTCTGACTTCTGACGCCGTTTGACCTTTAATGGACTTTCACTTCTTTGTATGGATCCTCCTTCAATTGATTTTGCTGCATCACTTGTAGTTTTCTTGAGAATCTTGGCCATCATGCTAGCAATATTTGCATCTTCTCCTGACTTTGTTGAAGTCGGGTCACTACGTTGGCATTTCTGACGGTATGCCCGAATTCCTTTTGAAAACTTCACACAAGAAACTGCCCCTGCAATGTCAAGCAGTGTTTCATCACAGTCATTCATATTCTCTTCTGCTTCCTTTGATGGTTCATGCTCTGCAATCAAGTCTTTGATCTTTCTTTTTTTAATCCTTCCTGCCATTTCAAGCAGTGTTAAATCATCAGCATTCAAGTCCTCTTCTGCTTCTTGCGATGGTTCACATTCTGCAATCAAGTCATTAATTTTCCTCTTTTTAGTCCTCCTTGAATGCTTTTCCTCTGCTTTGCGCTTATGCTTCCCTGAAGAGACACAACGACTTTGTGAAGAGGGACCTAACCCTGGAGAACCTTGCTTTTCTATGGAAACAATTTGATTATCTAAAGTCCCCAATGAAATCTTACCAGAAAATACAAGCCCTTTAAAAGTAAGGAAGGCAGATGCTTGAGCACAAGCAACAGTGATTTCCAGGTCACGTTCCATATGGGGAAATCTAGCAAAGGCTTGGATAGCAGAGAGGAAATTTAAGGGATCAAATGTATTGGCAGCATGCAAAATGTCTTTATGATTGTTGACAACTGCACCTTGGCGTATTCCAAAATTATCCATTGCTTTGGTCTCAAGTACGTGACGAGCTTCTTCAACCTGGCACGAACAAGTTAAACCCAATTCCACTCGCCTGGCAAGTTCATCCAATGCATCCATTACTGCATTTTGAAATGCCTTGGCGGCAGTCTGTTTGGCCTTCTCAGAAAAATTAGATTGAAAAGGCATCAATTGAGATTCCTCGCACCAACCAAAGGTGGCATCACCAAAAAATGCCACTAACAAGCGATCCTTCCGAAACCTTTGGAAAAGTTTGCTTGCACTTTCTGATGCATCTGAGGGATCAAAAATCTGTCCAGGCCACCAGGGATGACTCCGGACTTTGCCCCAGACCAAGTCCCCAACAGAAAATTTGTGTTCTGGAAGACAATAACCAAGACTACTCCTTTCACTATTCGCATTTTCAGCAGAGGACCTTTTGTGGCGAAATTTTCTGGTATGCTGTGATGAGGGTGAAATCGACAACCGATTCTGCATATTCTTCTCCTCTTCTTCAAGCAGCTCAAGGAACTTCTTAGTACCAGCAGAAGTAGCTTCGAATGCCACTTTTTTGAAGTTGTGATTGGACACAGCTGCATCTGTCAATTGTTTCTGTAATTTTGTATGCTCATTAGTGTTAGGATCCATGTCTGCTTTCCTAGATACAGATGCCTCAGACATTTTACGTTCTATATTTTCAGTCTCAGAAATGAAACCAACAGCAGGCATAGATTTTTCAAATTTTCTCCCTTTGGTTTGTATCAGATCCCTTAACGGAATGTCTTCTTCATCCTGAAGAATCTTGTCTTCCTTATAAGTGCTTTCATCTGCAACAGAGGTCAAAACTTTATCTCTTAACTGCATTGTTGCATCTAAACTTGTCACAGAAAACACTTCTGCTGGAGGTTCTTCATTGTGATCAGCTTGTAGATTCCCTTTAACATGCTCTTCCTTATTTTCTTCCTCTGATGGAGGAAATGCATCTAAACAGGATCCCTTTTGTAGATCTTCATGTGAACTTGAATTTCCCACTACTGGGTCATCATGATTGCAAGTCTCATCTTCTCTTACCAATGGATTTGAGATGTCATTGGGAATTTCATTTACATCCAACACTGTATCTCCAATGCCCTTTTCTGATCCTTCATCAGCTACAAATACAATATGAGGTGTAACAACTAAACTGTCTGCTACTGAATGGTGTTCTTTTGCATAAGAAGCACCATCACAGTGTTGCTCCACAGAAGTCTGGTGGACATTTGCAGTACATCCATCTCCAAGTTCAAGTCGACTATAGACTCCATCTCGAACTTCTAATTTGGTTTCCATATCTTCAACTCCCATTCTAGCTTGTTCTTCAAGGCCTTGTCCATCACTACAGTCATGTACATCCTCTCTCTCCTCCAATCCAACAGCAACTGAGTCTGCAAAAAAATTGAGACCACACGCCACCCCAGTGACTGAAACCCCCTCCTGAAGTAGCAATATTTCTTCCGGTGCATCAGAAGCTTTGGTACTATTTTGCGAAAAATTGTTTTCTGGATATTCCAAAGATGAGACACTTTCAGATTCATCTTTCCCATTTTTCCTGTTTGATTCGTTAACCAAACTATGATCATCTTGAACTGTAGTCACCTCTATTGCTGTATCCTCCTCGACTTCCAACTTCTGAATCTCAGTATCTGCATTTACTGATTCATTGGGTATACCACTGCCTTCCCTGCTTTCATTTCCAATCAGAGCATCATAATGTATATTGTTCTCATTAACTGCATAACAGGGCTGTGGCAGTGTGTCACTAACGTAAAAATTACTCACTGTCATGTTTAAGCACAAATTCAAAACATCATTAAGACCTTCTGCCATCTCTTGCTGCTGAAATCGGTCTCCCTCCCTGCTAACATTTCCTGCATCACAAACGGAGGTATCATCTTTGATACCTGAAACCAAGCCTTCCTTTGAGTCGTCTACCTCCATATTACCCTGCTCCATCTGAACCTCTAATTCTGAACCGATGGAACACCTTGCATCCACAGCTTCCTTTCCATCACTCTCGTATTTCTCTGCAACTTCACTACCTTGCTCAACCAAAAACTTCGGCAACCCATCCTGCTCTTCAACAACTTTCTCACTCCCACTGCAAACTGGATCACCGCTAATCTCCTCCATGGTATAAACTCAACGTACAGGCGCACCCTTCCTTCCAAACTTTTACTGTCTAGCCCACGCTCCTCCCCGATAGCATTATCTAAACCCTTAAAAGACTTCCTCGAACCTGAAAACAAGATCTTCTACTCTGAAAGCCCTTTTCCTCTTTCAATTACCTAAACATTCCAAGATTCCAACCTGAGCCACTCGAGAAGCCATCCGTCAAAAAAACAAGTAACAACACAATTGTTTCCAGATAGATTTGCGAAAATAACTTACCCAAGAAAGACTACAAGATTTTACAACTCTCTTCGTAATTAGAAAAGCTCACCAAAAAAAACTAGACAGAGAAAGAGAAAAAGAGAGAGAACCCTCCTCTGCAAATCCTTTCCCTTCCTCTTCCTGTAACCCTACCTCAGAATCTTAAGAACTAATCTACCCCACCTCAATGATGAAGTCGGTAAAACAGGGAAAACAGAGAGCAAGAAACCCTAAGACCCAAAGTTGTATCCCTGGAGAAAGTCAGAACCATGAAAACAAAAAGGAAAAAACACATACCTGGTAAGCAAACAGCCATCTTTCACCCTTGTCGGATCGCAGCGAAGAACGAAAATGGCGGGCGGGTTCCAAATACTTATGTTTTCCAACTTCCCGCTGAAGCGCAGCCCTTGACCAACTCACTACTATTACGCCGATGTCCCCCAATCAAACGGAATTTCCTCACACTTCACCCGAATGTCATCGGGAACCCAAAGCAAATCTTCTACTCTGTTCCGCTTAAGCATCGGGGTGAACACGTGGCTTTCTCACTGTATGCTTTTACTCTTTTGCTGAGATAAGAGGGGATATTAACGTTGGGTGCTTTCCGGTGTGGGGCATATTCAGCCCTCATCCCACCGCAAGCCCCCTGCCTTACCCTAATTATCACCTAGCCACCAAACCTCTAACACTCTCAAATCTTCCATACCTACCTAGAGGCCTCATTTTTACACACTTTATTAATTGTCCTTGTACTACTCTTTCCATTCTTATCAATTCAAACATTTTTTTTTATTTTGTTTTTTAATTATAGGCACTTTAGTTGAGTGATGGGAAATCAAAGGTTTTTTTATAGTCTACGTTACTAGTCATATGTTTTTGGGTCAATATATGGTGACAACAAATATGAGACTTATTCCTTGGAGAGGCACCTAATTGTACTACAAACAAGGCTGACCGAAAGCTTAACTCTTTGACATGGCGAGCCCTTTCAATATGAGACGTATTCCTTGTAGAGGCACCTAGTTGTACTGCAAACAAGGTTGATTGAAAGCTTAACTCTTTGACATGGCGAGCCCTTTATAGTCTCTAGGACAATGTACACAATGAAGCCTTCCTCATTCATTGCATTCAAACTAGACAATTGAGTCCTCCTTGCTCATCACATTCAAACTAGGAATCAAACCCAATAAATTAAAAATATATATATATATTAATTGTCCTTGTAGTACTCTTTCTATTCTTTTCAATTCAAACTTTTTTTTTATTTTGTTTTTTAATTATAGGAGTTTAGTTGAGTGATGGGAAAGGAAAGGTTTTTTTATAGTAAGTCATATGTTTTTGGGTCAATATATGTGAATCATATATGAGACTATATCCTACTCCTTGCAGAGGCACCTAGTCGTACTACAAACAAGGCTTATTGAAAGCTTAACTCTTTGACATGGCAAGCCCTTTATAGTCTCTAAGACAATGTACAAAATGAA
>MU227243.1:566252-591377 GCA_018584345.1 Thuja plicata
TATATATATATATAATTTCTTGTTGAATAATAAAATGAAATAATAAATTGTTGTCTTAATAGTTCCCATTTGTGATTCACTATCATAGTTCTTACAAATGTTGTGGTTTAAATGTTTGTTCATTGCATGTACTCAATATCTCCTCGGGAGTTTTATGTATATAAAAAAGTATAGTGAAAGGTAAATATTTGTTTATATTTTAGTTAAATAATTGTTATATTATTATATTATAATTAATATTAAATCATTATTATATTATGTTATTGTAATTAAAATTAAAGTATTATTAAGATATGATAATACTATTATGTTTTATATTTCTATTAAATTCACAAAAATAAAAAATATTAAAACTACATTATTATTTTATTTTTATTATATGGAAGGCATTCCTTGTATGAAGTGAACCGCCAACTTTTTGAAATCCATGGTTTAGAATGGCTTAAAAAATATTTTATGATAATAAATCAAAAAACATATGTATAAAAGGAAAAATCTATTTTAATTATTTGTCATTAAAAAATAATAATTTAAAGTTATTTTTTATTACGGTAACTTCAGGTTTTGAAGGGACCCTAAAACCCTTTAACAAGGTTGAAGAAATAAGGACACATTAAGCACAAAAGACAACACTCTATCAAAACATCTGACAGAAACCAGCAGGGCTAAACCCCATATTACAAAGAGAGGAGCGGGAACAAAAACAGAGAAGCCCCAAAAAAAACTACCAGCAAAACGGGCTCAAAAAACCTTCCAGCTTCAGTATCAATCCAGCGGCTTAACAAACTCTTCCGCCTCCACCATCTGATTATGGATGTTCTGAATTGAATCTTTCAATTTGGTGACATCTTTGGCATGAGATACAAATTTCTTCCTGGTACTAGATCTTGTTCTGGAGCTAGGGCCAGCCAGCTGATTATCATGTTTCTCATCTTCCTCATCATTGCCTTTGTCAGGGTTGTTCCCTTCCAGCAGAGCACAGAGAGCCTTAAGATTATCAACAGTAGTTTTCATGCCCTCGTTGTTTATAGTGATCAACTTCTTCATCATAATTTCACTATTGTTCACTCTCTCTTTAATTAGTTTGATAGCATTGTTAATAACATTGGAAATAATTTCTTCAGCTTGTTATTATTAGTTACCTTCTCAGAAACAACCTTACCTTTCTGAAACTCCTCAGCATCATTCTGCATTTTAACAATGGTTTCCTCCAGCATCGCATTCTGTGACTCCAGGACTTTAAGCCTAGAGTGGGTTTCATGAATATATTCTTGGACCCATTTTTCAATGTTGTAGCCATACATGGCTTTATTTTTCGTTGCTTGCAACATGCTGATGTTAGTAACTCTCTTAAATTTGAAGTCCTGGTCCCACAGATCTTCCTCAATGCTTTTTTACTTCTGTATTTTCGTTCCCTTTTCTTCATTTTCACCTTTAGGACTGTCAGGAGGAGTGGGAATTATCTCACACTCGACATCTTTTTTATCTAAATCGATAGTATCTTCATCCTTACTCCCCTGAATATCATTGAGGTTCTCCTCCTCAGCATTATTGACAATTTTTCATTATCTGCTTCCAAATCTTCAGATTCTTCAGCATACTCCTTCATAATGTTACCTAGGCTATCTGCTTCAATATCCTTATTCTCGGGATCATCCTCACTATTCCCCTAAATATTGTCAATATAGACTTCCATGACATTGTTGATTTGCTCACTAACCTCCTCAAGGATTTCCTTTCCAGAGTCTTCCATGGTCTCAATAGACTGGAATTTTTTCTCATCATTACCTTTTTCGGGAGTAACAAATCGGGAAATGTCTCTGTTATTCATCTCACCTTTGGTCATCTCTTCTTCCTCAGAGGAGACCTCTTCCAGACCATCTTCTGACTTCATTCCTTCAACCTCATCAAAAATGGAAAGCTTGGAATCAAGTTTAACAGGGCTCACCTTACGGGATTTTTTGCTTGAACCAGTACTACCTTTCTAATCAGGAGGAGTATCAGAGTGTTTTCTTTTGGTGTTGGAGATCTGTCTAGGAATCGCCTCTGATATATGATCTTTGGTATAGTCAGCAATAAGCATAATAAGTCCCTCATGTAGAACATGGTTACCCTTAACTTTGTGATCCACAATGCTCTGATTCAGAGAGCTAAGGAGAAAGAACAGAAAGGAGACCCTAATATTGTGTCTGAAGTGGTTTACCAACACAAAATGGTAATTGTAAACCCTAGTATACCTTCCATCAAGTGTAAATTATTTCATAATTTCTCTAAAGACACACACCCAAATGTGTTTGACATTATCCAAGTTTACAAAATCCACATTACCTTTAACAAGCATAACTCTTTCCTCATCAGTCTTAGGGAAGACTTTATACGCTTTCTTCCCCGCCTTCTTGTCTTTGGAGAAATGCATGCCCTCGAGAGGAAGTCCTGTGATCTCATCCAGAAGATCAAGAGACAGAGTGAAGGTCCTCCCTGCTAAATTCACCTTGCCATTGTTCAAACCTGCAACGAAGGCCTTAGTAATATCTTTGTCATTACCATGCAGTCATTTCAGGAAGTGGTGCACTTTGCTCTTCTTCAACTTTCTCCAAACTTCTTTTTCGTGAATCCACTTACAATTTGTAGGTTCCTCCCTCTTTAGATTCCCACCCATCTCAACTTCCTTCTTCATATTACTGTGGGCACCAGAATTCATAAGCTTGTTCTTAATTTTGTTTGTTTCCAGATATCTTTGCCTGAGCTCAAAATGCATGGAATAGTTGTAATTCTGCATCTCATCAGTTTTTATGACCCAAAACACATGCGATATAAAATGGTAATGAATGCACTTTATGACCACTTGGCACTTCACATAAAAAGTACACAGATTAAACTTTAAATCATACATTATAATCATTACTACTAATAATACCATCATTTTGATTGATCTTGTCATAATTAATTATGGAGTCAATCTCATCATTAATCTTGATAGATATGTGCCCCTTACGGATGACATCACTTCTAACCCCAAGGTTATCCAAACAGTCTGCCACTTGGTTAGTTTCGCGGTAGTTGTGGGTAACATGGAAGGACTTAAAATTCGAAGTAATTTGATTGATTTTATCAATGATATGTTTGATAGACCAAGATGCTTTACTTATGCCTTTTATGTTATTGACAATATTAAGAGAGTCTCCTTCCAGCCATACTTTTTTACATCCCAACTCTTCTGCCAGCATCATAGTATTGAGAGCAGACATTGCTTCAGCTCTATGATTGGATTGAACCCCTAGAGGGACCGCCACCACACCAATGCCAATTCCCATCCAATTTCTGATAATTCCACCTCCTCCAACCACTCCCGGGTTGCCCTTAGCCGCACCATCAAAGTTTTCTTTTACCCAGTCATAAGGGGGGAGGTCCAAACAAAAAGGGTTCTAGGATGAAAAGAGTTGGAAGCAGAGGTACATAAATTCCAATTTCTTATATTCTCTTGGGAGATTTGAGGGTAGATCTTGGTAGCATTGATGTTGATAGAAACATTGAAGTTTTCCTCAACCACTTTGTAGATAAGGTTGCTGACCACTTCGGGTTTAGAGTACTTTTCCTTGAACACTCTGTTATTTCTTTCCTTCCAGATTCACCAGCAAAAATGAAGAAGCAGAAGCTTCTAGAACTCTTTAGCCAAATCATCTGAAAGAGGATAGCACCATTGCATGAGAAAGTCCTACCAAAGAAGAGGAAATAACCAACAAAGATTCCATTTTTTAAGGATTAGATCCCACATACTATGGGTGAAGGAGCAATGCATCATTATATGATCACAAGATTCAGCCACTTCCATACAAAGAAAACATCTATTCGGGAGAAGAAAAAAAAAACCCTTTTACTAAGATTAATAAGGGTAAGAGGTTTGTTCTAGGCTAATATCCAAAAAAAGAAGTTGATTTTTGGGATAAGAAATTTATACAAACTTGTGAGCATAAAGGTCTTTCCTCCCTTTTAGAAATAAGATCACAGGCCAAAGCCATAGTATAGTTACCATCAGGCATAGTAGCCCAAATGATTTTATCCTAATGGTTGTTCTGAATGAACAAACTTTGCAGATCATGCTAGAGGAATATAAATATTTTGTCTGTGTCTCCAAGATTCCTCCAATTGTTACCTTGCCAGTAATATTTCACTTTAGTCCCAATTGTTTCTTTACAACGATCGATAGCTTCTTTCCAATCTTGATTGCTAGATAAGGGGTCCTTTTGGATCCAACAATCATCCCAAAAGTCAATTATGCTTCCATCCCCCAGCTTCCCCCTCTCTCCTTTGATGATTAGGTCTTTGGAGGAGAAGATACTATTCCATATGTTAAAACCATTAAGATTTTCCTTGTTATCAATGAAGTCCTCCAGAGTACTGTAGTTAAAGAGATATAGCATTCCAAATTTTTTTATTTCCATAGATTCTCCAAATTTGTTTAGCCAAAAGAGATTTTTTAACATTTCTAATTGTTCTCAATCCAAGCCCTCCATAGCATTTGGGTTTGCAAACATTTTCCCATGCCACCAGGTTGCATCTTTTCTTTTCTTCCACTCCAGACCAAAGGAAACTTTTATGAATCCTTTCAATAATAGTAGAAAAAATTTGAGGTATCTTGAAAAGACTCAGCGCATACACTTGGAGATTCTGAAGAGTAGATTTTAGGAGCTAAACTTTCCCAAAATTACTTAAAAGAGCTCCTTTCCATCCAACAAGCTTGTGGTTGAATCTATCTATGATAGAATTCCAGAAGCTATCAGGAGGTTTGGTACAAAGGGGCAGTCCCAGGTAAGATGAAGGGAGAATACCAATATTACACCCTATAATAATTGATATTTTTCTGTCTTTCTTCAGAGGTATTGATGAAAAAAATAGAACTTTTAGACCAGTTGATGAGTTGACCTAAAGTGGAAGTGTAAGATGTGAGAGCTCTCTTCAAATTCCTTGCTTCTTTGATAGTAGCTTCCCCAATAATAAGAGTGTCATCCACAAATTTCTCAAGGGAGCAGATAGTACTAGAAGACGAGGGCTGGAGGCCAGTAATATGACCTTCTCCCATAGGTTTATCAATGTACCTCCCAAGGCATTCCACAAGGATAGAAAATAGAATGGGGGAAGATAGGATCACCTTGCCTAAGGCCTCTTGAAGGTTTAAAAAACTTAGAAGATCCTCCATTAACAATGACAGAAGAAGGCGCAATAGTAACCAATTGCAAAATGAGTTTGATGACCCCAATGTCGAATCCAAAAGACTGAACAAATTTCTGTAAGAACTGCCAATCCACCCTGTCATGTGATTTGGAAAGATCCAGCTTCATTAAGAAACCTTGTTTTTTTCTGCTTCCAAGGAGTGAATGTTTTCATGGGCAACCATGATGGAATCCGAGATCTATCTCCTAGGGACAAAGGCATCCTGCTGAGGGGAAATGATCAAGGGAAAAATTGACAACAATCTAGAAGTAAGGACTTTCAAGATAATCTTGTAGAGGGACTTGTAGAGGCTAATAGGCCTAAAGGCATCCACCGTATTGGCCCTGAATTTTTAGGAATCAACACAAGGAAATTAGCATTCATTTCCCTAAGGAGAGTTTTTGTACCAAAGAACTCTTTAACCGCAACCATAATATCATTTCCCAATATTTCCCAATACTGCTGGAAGAAGAACATGGGGAAACCATCAAGACCATGTGTCTTCTCTCCTTCAAAAGATAACATCGTAGTTTTTATCTCCTTATCAGATGGGATCACCTGAAGGAGTTTGTTATTCCTAGCATCAATCATCTGAGGGATAGCTGTTAAAGTTTATTCCTGGTCAGTTATAACCAAGTCATCATCTTTGGTCAGAAGAGAAGAAAACTAACCAAGCATCTCTTTTCTAATATCTTCCTCTTTCTTAAGAGCGCTCCCATTAGTAGACAAGTTTGATATTTTTTTGATTGCTTTATGTTTCATTGTAGTCATGTGAAAGAATTTGGTGTTTTTGTCCCCTTCCTTCAACTACAAGGCTCTAGATCTTTGTCTCCAAAAAGACTCCTCCTTATAGATGATATTATGAAAATCATCCAACATGGTGTTCTCATTTCTTCTTAGTTCCTTTGAGAGGCCTTCAATCTAGATTTTCTCTTGAATATCCTTTATTTCTTGCTACAATCTTCCTTTCGAGAGAAAAATGCCACCAAACACCTCCTTATTCCAGGTTTTGACTTTGCCTTTAATCCTATTCAGTTTTTTAGTAGCTTTGTACATAGTTCCCCCTTCCAACTTATAATTCCACCAGTCTGCAATACTATCTTTTAGGTTGGGATGAGCAGTCCACATTTTTCAAAGAGAAAAGGAATGTTTTTCTTACCATTAATCAGATTAGCATTTAAGGAGATAGGAAAATGGTCAGAGACAATTCTAAGTAAAGAAGACAGGGAACAAGTGTACCGTGATATCCATTCATGTGATAAGAGAGACCTGACAAGCTTAACCTGGATAAGGTCATTGCCAGTTCTTCTATTAGACCATGTATAGGCGATTCCTTCCAGCTCCATGTCCAAAAATGCTTCATCATTAATGTAGTCCATAAGGTCCATTCTACTTTCCATATGGGAAGGAATACCTGCCATTTTTTCCTCATCTTGGAGGGGGGTGTTGAAATCCTCCATAACCATCCAGCTTTCTTCCTTATAGTCCTTACGAATCTCTTTAAGGTTTCACCATAATTTATGTCTACCAATTCTAGTATTTGGAGCATAAATATTTATCAAATTCCAAGTGAAGTTGTCTTTAATATAAAAAACTTTTGCAAGAATGGTATTATTCTCACTCTTCAAAGGGTGCAGCTTATAGTCTATTTATTCCAAAAGATGGCCACCCCACGGCTAGAGGCACCATCAGAATCACAACCTATGCTTCCCCCATTCTTAAAAGGCTAGATTTTTTCCAATTTTTCTCTGAGCATGTTAGTTTCTTGGATAATTACAATATTCGGTTTACTATCCCTAACTAGGTTTCTTAGGGCATCATGTTTGTGAGGACTATTCAAACCTCTGATATTCCAAGATATTATCATCATTTATAAGGTTGGGGAACAAATTTCTTGGATGGTAAGCTATCATCCATCCGCTATATTTTGTTTAGCTTCTTGCTCTCGTGTATTTTTGAGAATTCTTCTTACTCTCTTCTCACCTTTGGGTGTTCCAACATCTGCTTTGTGTTGTCTTCTTGTCTGAACTCCTCCCTTAGTGATACTATCAGTTTTCTTTATTGAGCCACCAGTTTTTTTTGGGTTTGATCCTCCTTTTTTTGTGGAGCTTGTACAGGCTTTTTTACCATTAACCTCAATCCAGGATTCTTCTTGTCTATTTCCTAAGATCAAGTAGTTCTCCAAATTTTCTTCTTTCCATAAATCCGCAATAGGTGAAATATTTTCATCATCACTTTCCTCAGAGTTTCTTCTATTGGAAGTGTATTCCTCAGAGTTTGGGACTAAGGGAGTGAAGGATTTCATCATACTGATGGCTTGGGGGAACTCAAAGTTATTCACATTCCCTAAACTTACCCTTTTCAAACTCTTGAGAGAATCTCCACTACGTTCTTGTGTTGGGAAAATGGAGAGCTAAGCTGACAACTAATGTTCTCTTTCTCTACTTTGTCCAAATTAAACAGAGTCATGGAGTCCTCCCTAACCTCCTTTGGTTCCATATTACTCTTGTCCTCCTTATTTTCAACCAGGAGATTAGTATCTTTGTTGATATCTGTTGGTTTTTCAATGCTTTCATTATCTACCTTAATCTCTTCCTATTGATCTGACTCAGAGACTTTAGGGTGTTCAACCACTCTACTAATTTTTTCCCTTTATTCTTTCCTATTCTCACGCTTCTTTACTCGAGTTCCCTTCTCCTTCTTAGGTTTCTTGGGACATTGTTTAGCCCAGTGTGCCATTTTTTGCAAGTGAAGCAAGCAAAGGGGGCAAATTCATATTCCACAACATGAATATGCTTACCCAGCTTTGAGCCTATCGAAATAACTTTAGGAAAATCTGCCTTCTAGTGGATATTGACACAGATTCTAGGATAGACCAGTATGGATTTTTCCATTGTCATTGGGTCTATGGATAATAGTCTCCAAAAGCACCTGCCAGGCCCACAAAAGCATCCTCATGTCAATATTCCAAGGGAAGGCCTGGGAACCAAACCCATACAGGGGTTGTTTCAAACATATCAGCGTTCAAGTCCAAGTTGGTCACCCATTTTTAGAGAGCCAACGACAATTTTTTGAACATCCAAGGTCCCCCACACAACACTCTTAAGAGATCTTCCATAATAGAAAAGACAAAGGAGAAGAGACCTTTCAGCAAAGTTGCCACATCCAATTTCCCCTTAAGGTTTCATTTCCTGGTCGTGGAGTGTCTGAGCATATCAATATTAGGTCTTGACCTAGTAAATTTTCCTACTAGGGTAAGCACCATAGTAGAAATCGTATGGTGCACTAGGGGATTAGGAAGTAGAATGCCAAATACTCCCTTTGTAGGATCAAACATATCATTAATTCTCAGGAAGGAGAACTTACCCGTTGGTTTAACGCCAAATAAGGAAGACCAACTCCCTTTTGCAGAAGCACCAGATGAGAAGATTCCAACATTCTTGATAGAAGAAAACTTACCAGATTTTGCCGCATTTTCTGGCCCACCTCCTCAAAAATTAGCATCTGCGCGTTCCTTTTCCTCATCTAAATCTTTTGTGGATCCCTCACCTGACGCTCCCCCCTCCTTCTGTTGTTCCACGGGAATCCTTGCAAGTGAAGAAAGAAAAGGGGACAGATTCATATTCCATAGCCTGAATATGCTTACCCAACTTTGAGCCTATCGAAATAACTTCAAGCAAATCCGCCTTCTGGTGGATATTGACATAGATTCTAGCATAGAATAGTCTGGATTTTGCCACTGTCACTGGGTTTATGGATAATAGTTCTCCAAAAGCACCCGCCAGGCCTGAAAAAACATCCTCATGCCAATATTCCAAGGGAAGGCCTGGGAACCAAACCCACACAGGGCTATTTCAAACATATCAGTGTTCAAGTCCAAGTTGGTCGCCCATTTTTGGAGAGCCAACGATGATTTGATGAACATCAAAGGTCCCCCATACAACACTCTTGAGAGATCTTCCATACTAGAAAAGACAAAGGAGAAGAAACCTTTTGACAAAGCCGCCACATCCACTTGCCCCTTAAGGTTCCATTTCTTGGTCATGGAGTGTCTGACCATATCAATATTATGCCTTGACCCAGTAGATTTTCCTACCAGGGTAAGTGCCATAGTAGAAATCGTATTGTCCACCAGGGGATCAGGAAGTAGAATGCCAAATAATTTAAAGTTGTTAGAATTAATTTAATTTATGATTATTTATTTTATTAAATTTATAGAATAATTATATTTTGAATTAAAAATCTATCTTTTATTATTATCTTGTTTTGGTAATAATATTGTCTTTTTTATAGAATATTCTATTTTATTTTTAATTTATTCTAATTCTTCTTCTTCTTCTTTTAAGAATTAAGTTTCATTAAGTTAAAATTTTATTTTGATTATTTATTTCTTCTTATGAAATTACAAATAATAACTAAAAGATGTTAGAATTATTTAATTTATAAATTTTTGTCTTGTTAAAATTTTATTCATTATAGGGGACGACCGTGCAATGCAACAAAAAGTTACAAAACAACATTGAAGTTGTATCATTAGTTCGAGTCTCACCCAATATTGTTGAGGTTTTAAGGCAAATTGCTCAAGTTCATAGTTGGAGCTGGATTGAACTAGACGGTTTAATGGATGGAGCTCAGTGGTGAGGAGGTGTATTGAGGCCAATCCTAATGAAAGTAGCAGATGGAAGGATGACAATAAAAGTTTCGATGAATGGAGATAGTTAAATGTAATGCCCTGCTAGGGAACCTATGAGGACGACATGTAATCTAAAATAATGACATGACAATATTTTTTTAAATACATATGCATAATAAATTACAATTTTAATCTCATCTACAAAATAATGAATGTAGAGTTAAATTAAAATAACATTTTGTACTTGTATCATTAAAACATTAAGGAAAGATTAATCGTGTCTTTAACCTATGTCCTCTAGGGTTTTCTAATGTTGCTACCTAAGCAACATTATTACAAATAGATTTTTCTCTGCAACTTGCCCAACTTTTCCAAGTTTCAAATTTTGAATTTTTATTGTGCATGGTTGTTGACTCTAGGGAGGAATCTACCTCCCCACAACCTGATCCCCCAATACTCATTCGGCCCACATGGATTGCATGGAGTCTCTCGCAATAGATCAGAGATTCCTCTACCAAAGAAGAACATTGATAAGGAGGAAAATAATGGTGAATCTTGACGTGAATCGCTTTCTTCACCACTAGATAAAAAAAATTATTTGAATGGTGTGGAAGCGATTAAAGGAGCCACAAAACCCGACTGGAAGGGGGGCCTAGTTAGACCCATTGTTAATGTTCTGGATTCTATGCTTATGGACTTCATTTAGAAAAAGGAAGGGACACAAATCAGCCTCCTTGATGCACTCATGGACCAAATTGTGTCTTCTATGCACCTTGTGCTAGTTGGGAGATTCTTCTCCTTTCGCCCTTCTATTAACATGTTCTGATGTTGGGTGGCCTCACGTTGGACGATGAATGGTAGTGTTGACATGTCTACAATTCCAAGAGGACTTTTCTTGTTTAAATTTATGGCAGAGGAGGATTTGATCTTTTTCCTCTCTAGGTCATGGACATACGGTAAACATTTCTTAACACTCTCCAAATGGAAGCCAGGATTCAATCTCATTGTAGAGCTCAACCGGATGGCCCCTGTGTGGGTGAGAATGTCAAGCCTCCCACTAAAGTTTTGGGATAAATAGATTTTTTGGTGGTTATGAAATTCTTTTGGACACTGTGTCACAACTAATGTGGTTACATTAGCCAAATCCAGGTTAGTCTTTGCCCATTTTTGTGTTAATGTTACCCTTAACAAACCCCTTCCAAATTTTGTCACTTTAAGATCCAAATGGGGTAAATGGACCCAAGTCGTAGTCTATGAAAATATCACTATGTATTGTCAAAGGTGTGCTAAGAAGGGTCACATTGTAGTAGATTGTAAAGCCCCCACTCCAAAAGAACCTAAGTTGAAAGAAAAGTGCCCCCCCACTATGGCTTCTGGGTCTGAGTCTCTAATAAATCCAAACCGGGAGGAGATGGAAGAATACCCTTTTTTGGAAGGGTTGTTGGAATTTATGAAATCCCTAGGTGGTCCTAAAAAATAGGAGAATCTTCGTGTCTTGGATCTTTGGAAGATGTGATCCATATGGATATCATGTGTTTATCCCCTAAGTTCAGGATTCTTGCCCCATTGGACATGGCTATGGTAAGACCGAAGATACCCCAAGTAAGGAGACAATGACCAACACGGTCAATTCCAAAAACAAACCCATATTATCCATTGGTGAGACCTCTGCCAGGGTCTAGCAGAAACTGGATGAAAGATCTACCCCGGGCACAGATAAGCACCACAATATGGGTTTGCCCATGAGTCCTCCCCTACCCCCTCGTAATGAGGTGGTTGTTGAAGAAGTAACCAAATCAGTTATCCTCACTCTAAACATTAAACCAACCCCTTCTGGCAAATCCCTAGAGGGTGCTGAGGATTGGCATACACTGAAGAAGAAGACTAGGAATAATAAAGTGGATGTTGGAAACAAAAACAAAGCAGGAAGACCATCTGAGAGAGTGCTCAGGCAAAAAGCTATAGTGAGATAAATTTCTAGTGGATGACAATCGACCCTGTATGGTAACTCCTATAACAAGAAATCAAGTTCCTATCATGGAAAATTTGAGGACTAAACAATCCCCAAAAATAGTTTGCAATTAATCAATATATCTTAGATTTAAAAGTTGATATCATGTTATTACAAGAAATAAATATGTCTTACCAGACCTTATCTATGATTGTTGGTAAACTATGGTTGGGTGCTTTGTGGGTAACTGCAACCATGTGGAACCCAGACAAGGTGAATGGTAATGTGTATGTCTTTTCTCAAAATTACTTGGCAGTGACATTTAAATTAGGTGATCGCAACTGGCATCTCTTCAATATTTATGCTCCCAACACTAGAGTTGGTAGAAGATTGATTTGGGATGAGATTGTAGGTTGCACTCTAGAGGACTAGAATTATCTTTATATGATAGGTGGTGACTTTAACATGCCCATTGTTTCCTCCAAGATGTTGGGTGGGCTATTGGACTACACTGATAGTAAGGGGTATTTGGCCAACTTTATTAGCATGATGGTCTTGTTTGATCTTGAGCTCCAAGGTAATGCCTTCACCTAGTCCAATAATAGAAAAAGCAACCATCTCATTCAGGTTAAGCTTGATTGATTCCTTGTTTCTTTTAGATGGGATATTGGATACAATGCATCACTTATAACTTTTCCAAGAACGACCTCTAACCACAACCTTGTGTTCCTCCATTGGATAGATAAGCCTTACTCTGGACCTCTTTCATTCAGATATGAGATAATGTGGACTTCCCACCCAGAATTCAAGGATCATATTCAAAGGTGGTGGGCTACCCCCATCAAAGGACCGGTCATGTTTAGAATCTCAAAGAAGTTGGAACTAATCAAATAGGAGGTGAAAGGATGTAATAAATCCACATTTGGTGACATTTTCAAGAAGAAAAGGAACTCTACTCCAAATCATATTCAGAACCTAATTTCTTTGGGAGATCTATCCCAATCCCTTCATTTGGAGGAGGATTGTAGGAAAGGGTGGAAGGACAACATTGAAAACAAGGAAATCTTTTTGAAACAAAGGTCAAGAGTACAATGGCTGAAAGAGGGCGATAGAAACTCAGCGTTTTTCCATAGGACTGCCAGCAAACACAAAAAAAGAAACACCATTAAATGTTTGTTGAATGAGCATGGACTAGAGACCACTGACGAAGCCCAAATTGGTCACATTGCTTCCAACTTCTTCATCCAAATGTATGCGGAGAATGATGATAAAAATAATGGTAAACTTTAGGACCGACTTTTAAGTCACCTCCCCATTGCTATTGGGCTCGAGGATAACATGCAACTCCTATAACCCATATCTAAGGAGGAAGTTTGTGCCACATTTTTTCCATGGGTGCTTATAAAGTACCAGGTTCATATGGGTTTCCTCCTGCCTTCTTTCAGGAATTCTGGGATATTGTTAGTTTTGATGTAATACGAGTCACAAGGGATTTCTTCAGAACTGGCAGACTATTGAAAAAGCTGAACAATACCTATATTTTCCTTATTCCAAAATCCCAAGACCCAAAGTGCATGACTAAATTTAGGCCAATCAGCTTATGTAACACCATTTATAAGATCTTTTCGAAGGTTCTAATGGACAAAATTAAGCCTCTACTAGACAAGTTTATCAACCCTAATAAAAAAGGATTTGTCCTGAGGTGGTGAATCCTAGATGTTGCAATTGTCACACATGCCATTATTCATTATATGTACAAAAGAAAAGCTCTAGGTATGACCTTTAAGCTTGACATCTCTAAAGCTTATGATAAATTTAATTGACATTTTCTATATAAGACACTTCTGAAACTTGGCTTTAGCAATAAATTTATTGATATCATTAGGGAATGTATGGAAATTGTCCACTTCTTTGTTCTGGTTAATGGGGTCCCATGTGGCTTCTTTAAAGTGGGAAAAGGCATCAGGAAGGGGGAACCCCTCTCCCAATACCTATTCATTATGATTGTTGACATTTTGGGTGGGAACTTCTTGAATTTGGCTGGAATTAGGAGAATACAGGGAATAAAAGCGACCTCTACACTCCCCCTCTGTGTTGCAACAATTGTTTGATGGCATGTTTCTATTTGGGAAATCCTCGATGGTTGAGGCAAAAAAATGGAAATTCCTTTTTTAGTCTATTCTAAAGCCTCGGGACAATATATAAACTACAAAAAAGCAGTCTCTACTTCTTCAATACCCCTTCTGATTTACAGGCCAAAATTCTCAATATCATTGGTTGTCAATCAGATAGCCTTCCAGGTACTTACTTGGGGCTTCCTATCATAGTAAAAGAAGTGACCCTGACCTTTTGGAATACTATTTTGGAAAGAATCTAGAAAAAGTTGGATGGGTGGAAAGGTAAATTTCTAAGCAGTGCAGGGGAACTACAACTCCTTGTTGCCTTGCTGCAAGGTGTCCCAATATACTTCCTCTCTCTGTTCATAATATTTGGTACAATGGCTGAAAAACTTGAGAAAATATAGAGGACTTTCCTCTAGACTAGAATGGAGGAAAAAAGAGAATATCCCTAGTCAACTAGGACTCAGTTTGTTTACCTAAGGCCTTGGGTGGATTGGGAATAAGAAAATTAACTAATATGAATAAATCCTTAATTGTTAAGGTTGGTTGGAACCTTATTGTGGGTGTTGTTGATTGATGTATAATCATTGAGGCTAAATATTTGGATAAGCGACATTTGTATAACAAGTTGGACTCTAATGGTTTACCTACATGCTCAAAAATATGGAATAATATCCTCAAATGCATATCTCTCATTAGAGAGGGTATAAAATGGCAGATTGGCAATGGTAGAAGAATCAGGTTTTGGGAAGATGTTCAGATTGATGACAAACCTCTTGTGGAGGGACACTTTAGTTAGTTGAAGGATAGTCTTAAAGGCTCTTTTGGGGACCTGGTTGCTAGCTATCTTGACCCAAGATAAAGATGGAAATGTCTTGCACATTATTTTGGGGACCAACTTGATCTCATACCTAAATCCTCTGAATTATAGACCCTCCTACATAGTTTGAGAATCCTTGTGTTCACCTGTGAAGACAATTTTATTTGGATGAAGACCCAATTAAGGAGTTTTACTATCAAGTCTACCTACAATCTTCTGATAAAATTTCATGGGGATACCGACTATTGGAGGAAAATCTAGAGCCCGTGACTTATACCTGAAATCAACTTTTTTTGGTGGGTTGTGATGCATGGGAAATTGTTGACATGAGATAAATTAATTAAAAGGGGATTCCCCCTACCCAATAGATATATTATATGTAAAATGGAGGTAGAGACTATTCATCATCTACTCATCCACTGTTAGTTTGCTTCACACATATGGTGTAAGGTCTTACCAAAATTCAACCTCCAATGGGTCTTTCACAGAGACATTCAACAGTTTGCCACCAATTGGCATCCACCATCAAATTATCCTCTCATCAAGAAACTTTGGAAACAAACCCCTCCTCATATTTGTTGGGTTATTTGGAAGGAAAGGAACAATCAAATCTTCAATGAAACTAAAAGTTTTTCTAACAATGCTTTCCTTATTTTTAACAAACTACTGATGGAAAACATCTCAGTCTCTAGGAGGAAAAACTCCTTGTTCTCAACCTACTATGGTTGCCTGTTTGATTGTCGATCACTGGAAATTACCCCCCCCCCCCCCCCCCCCCAAAAAAGTTCAAGATTATGGATAACTCTAAATAACTTAACATGAAGAATACCAAGTGGGATACCCCAAGCCCGTCATGGCAAAAATTAAACTTTAATGGTGAGGCCAAAACTGAGTGGAAAGCAAGGGGAAGCATTTTAAGAAACCATTGTTTCTTACTCTAGTAGGCTGAAGGATCGCACTGCCAACCAAGCTGAAGGAATGGCTCTCTTATGGAGACTTAAATTTTCCCTTGCTATTGGTATCAGGAACTTGGAAATTAAGGGGGAGTCCAAGCTAAGATTGGAAGAAACCCAAGGGATGATGTCAGCGAGATGGAAGGTTGACGCTATCTTGAAGGATGTCAGAATGCTCCTGGCCAACCTTGATAACTCTACTCCGTGACATACCTTTAGAGAAGGAAACATAATCATTGACTCTATTGTTGTACTTGTGCTACTACAAGATGGTCTACGATGCTGGAGAAGTGTAAATGTGCTTCCAAAGTCCACCAAGGTTATCCTTGAGTGGGAAAATAACCAACAATTATGTTAATGATGATTTCTAAACCCTTTATTTTAATTTTTATTATTATTTTCTATGGGGTGAAGGGGATGAGTGCCATCCCGAGATGGTATCAAAATTCAAATTTAAATCTAGAGTCATT
The DNA here is from genome assembly GCA_018584345.1 of Thuja plicata. Classification (NCBI taxonomy): domain Eukaryota; kingdom Viridiplantae; phylum Streptophyta; class Pinopsida; order Cupressales; family Cupressaceae; genus Thuja; species Thuja plicata. The sequence goes on from MU227243.1 coordinate 582,411, forward strand.
TTAACATACCCATATGAGGAAATGTTGGCCATGTGACTGATACCTATATCCAATTCAACATGTTTGTTCCCAGGACCTTACATGTTGGTCGATAAATGATTTCACTCTTTGGCAAAGTAACATAGCTGGAAGTTGGCATAATAATTTTTTATTCAAGTTGGCAGATTTTCTTGGAAATGATGAATGGCCTAAAGGCTTCTCCATCCTCATTTCCTTACAGATGGTGGAGGGTTCACATGGGTTAAATATCCATCAGATTTGGCGGATTGAAGAGAACATTGATGAACTATAACTGATTGAATGTTTGAAGATGATTAAGTTGATGATCACCGAGCTGCAGAAAGAATATGCAAGACATTAAATTAATTAATGTATTGTATTTTCATTGATCTCAACTTGATATAATCTGATTGTTCAAATACATATTGTCATAGACTTCAAGAAACCAAAGAGATAAAGTTTATGTTATCGGTAAGAATAAAAATTGAGTGTACACTGAGTGACAGTAAACACTGACAGATAGTGCACACCGACGGATAGAGAACCCTGAGCAGTCACAGTGTATACCAAGAACCGCAACATCGAGCATAACTAAAGAGAACCCTGAGTAGAACTGAAGATGATGTCCGAGGACAACTGAAGTCAATGACAGAGCAAACTAAGAGTTGATCACCGATTAGAACCAGAGTTAGGAAATGATAAAACACTTAGCTGGTAGGAGCTATAATTAGAGTTAACTAGTTGATTACTTTGTTTTCATCGACCAGTTGAACTGAAGAATTAAAGCTAGTTTTATTCACAGTTGTCAAGGAGAAATCTACAAGATAGAACTAAAGCTATGCTTTAAAGATTAAAGCAATGCATGGTGAGATTTGCGGATCAAGAAAGCTATCTACATCAAGAACAAGAATGACAATGAATGGTGAAATCATGTCTATATAAAGAGACAAGTAATTCATTATGGAGAAGAGGAATGTTGAGTATAATTCTAGTGAAGATAGAATTCTTCATGCAAATCTAATCATACAAGCTGAAGAACAGAGCCAAGAATTATGCAGACACCGAGCAACAAGAATCACTGAGCAAAAAGAAGAAGGAGGGTAGCAAAGGAACATAAGAGCATATTGATCAGAGAGGTATTATGGACTTATAATAGATCTGAAAATCTACAAGATTAAGTTGTATTAATGAAGAGATCATTTACTGTTTTAGTTTAACCATTGATTCAGAAAATCTCTTAACCGAGTGGGATTTAATAGTCCTTAATGTATTGAGATACTCAAGAGTATCAAAAGGTTTATCTTGTTGACAACATAGTGAATGCCCAAGGTCAAAAGACTAACCAATGGTTTTAAATCCTCTAATAAGGTCACACTTAACACTGTGTTTGTAACCTTTAACAAGGTTGGCTCTTCATCAAGCTCACTTCAAAAGAGTGAAAATTTTGGGTTACCAGTCCCAAGTGGTTTTTCCCTTAACAGGGTTTCTATGTTAAAATCCATAGGTCAAATGTGTATATGGTTCATTGCTTTGATGTTTTGCTTTACACATTACTAAAACAGGGTTGGTCGGTAAACACTAAGTTTATTTACTGATATTCGGTAAAGGCTAGGAAAAGATAAACTGCTATTCGGTAAAGCTTAAGAAAAGGATAAATAATATATTCACCAAGAAGTATATATATGTTAGATTTACACAAGGCATAAATATTTTAGGATGAAAGTTAACTAGAGGTTTTATATATGTGATATAAGTTTTGGTTGGATTATTGGATAAATTTTTGAGGCCACTGATTCACCCCCNTCCCCCCCCCCCCCCCCGCCCCCCCCTCTCAGTCACTCTAACAATTGGTATCAAAGCTTGTGTGCTTGGAAGGGAGTTTTAAGACTCAAGCTAAAGATCACAAGATGAGAAAAAGGGATGTTCCTAAGTTGAATAAAGACAAATTTGCATCATGGAAAAGCAGGATAAGACTCCACCTATTAGGTATTGGAAATGATGTCATACAATACTTGGATACTGAATTTGTTTTACCTACTAGATCTCCGATAGTTGATCAATTGAGAGAGAAACATGAACACAATTATATGATGATAGAACTTGCTTCCTCACTCTCTAATGCTAAATTTGAAGATGTCAAATCATGCACCACTGCAAAGAAAATGTGGGACAGACTCAAGCTAGTGCATGGAGGAGATAAAAATGTGTTGAGAGCTAAAGCTGAAAGTCTAAGAGGAAATTTTGATGACCTAAGAATGAAAGAAGGAGAAAACATCATTCAATACAATAGCATAATCAAAGAGGTTGTTAATGCTATCCGAGGAGTAGGAGGTTTACTTGAAGAAGAAATAGTGGTGAGTAAAATTCTAATAACCTTACTGCCTGTTTATGCTATTAGAGTATCTGCAATTCAAGAAATGAGAGCAGTAGAAAATAACAATGTTACTCTAGATATTTTGATTGGTAGACTTATTTAATTTGAGATGAATAACTTTGACATTACCAACTATTGAGTTTGCATTCAAATCTTCTTTGAAAATAAGTAAATCAAGTCATAAACACAATATGAGAAATGATAGTGAAAGTGATAGCGATGAAAAAGAACTTGATGAAATTGAAGAACTAATGGCTAGAAGATTGCAAAGAGGCAAAGGTAGATACAAAGGTAAATTACCATTGGTATGTTTTAATTGCAAAGAGATTGGACACTTTGTTGCTAGATTCCCTAACAAGAGAAAAGATGATAGAAGCAATGACATATCTTATGAAAAGAAGTTTGATAGAAGTGATGGTCGAGACTACCAAAGCAACCAACAATCTAACAGAATAGATAACCAAGACTACAAGGGCAAAGGAAAGAAGGCTTGTTACCTGCTGAGAACAAAGCTGAAAATACTGACACCGAGTCTGAAGAAGATATTGAGGTAGTATTTGTTTCTATGAAGGATGATTCAAACAAAGAAGAAAGGTATGTTGAAACTGCACTCATATCTAAGGTTAGTAAAAATGATGTCTAGATTATTGATAGTTGTTGTACTCACCATATGACTGGAGATAAGAAAATTTTTGAAACTTTTGAATATTATAATGTTGGATCAGTAAGAATGGGTAATGACTCACCTTGTCTAGTTGAAGGTAAAGGAACCATCATGTTGAATAATTTGATCAGATGTGAAAATGCATATTGGGTGAAAGGACTTAACTATAATCTATTGAGTGTTTCATAGTTGAATAAAATAGGACACCGAGTTGCATTTGAGAATAAAAAGGCAAAGATCTATAATGAATCATGAAGGTTGATCGGTACTGGTGAACAAACAAAAGGTAACCTATTCTATCTTGATAAGATTGAGACCACTTGTTTATTGTCTAGAAATGAAGACATTTGGTTGTGGAATAAAAGGTTATGTCATGTGAATTTTGACAACATGGTTAGGATAAGAAAGAAAACAAAAGTAAGAGGCTTACCAAGCATGTCAAAGCCCAACCATGTCATGTGTAAGAATTGTCAAAAAAGGTAAAATGACAAAGTCTAGTTTCAAGAGAAAAACCTACACATCTAATGCTATTTTAGAGCTAGTCCATACTAACCTATGTGGACCAATGAGAACAAAGAGCTATTATGGTGATAGATACTTCATTCTATTTGTTGATGATTATTCTAGAATGATGACTATCATGTTCTTAAAAGAGAAATTAGAAGCATTTAAGATGTTCAAATGGTAGAAAGCTATAGTTGAAAAACAAAGTACAAAGGAACTAAAATGTCTAAGATCAGATAGAGGAGGAGAATATATTCCTGATGAATTCACTAACTTTTGTAATGAGCATGGAATTACAAGACATGTTTCTACACCGAGAACACCACAACAAAATGGGATTGCTAACAAAAGTAACATATTAATTGTTGATTGTGACGGAACACTGATGATTGAAAAAGGTATCACACAAAATTCTAGAGAGAAGTTGTAAGTACTTTTGTCTATACATTAAACTGAGTTCAATTAAAGAAAGACACCAATAAGACACCTTATGAGCTATGGTATGGATACACACCTAATGTAAGTTACTTTAGAATTTTTGGAAGTCAATGTTATATTTTTAAAGATGATAGAAATGGAAATCTTGACTCTAAAAGTGATGAAGGAATATTTCTAGGTTATTCTACCAAAAGCAAAGCTTATAAACGTCTTAACAAATCCTCTAACAAAATCATTGAAAGTGCAAATGTCAAAGTGGATGAATTTGCTGATAAAAATGATGAGGAAAGTAGATCAGAACCAGAAGATTACAATGTATTTGTCTACAGTGAAGAACCTGACACTCTACTCGAGAAGCAGTGTATCGCTACCGATTGACAGAACAATACAACCGAGCATCAGGTTGCACATACCAAAAATCAAGAAATTGCTCACAATGATGAACCAAGCGATGAAGATCAAAATGATGAACAAAGATCTAAACCGGTACTTGCCAAGTATGTCAGAAAATGCCATCCACATGACCAAATCATAGGAGACAAAAAAACTAGAATGAGAACAAGAAGTAAGTCACTAAATACTAGATGTTTTATTTGTGATTTTGAGCCTAAATCTGTCAATACTGCACTTGAGAATCAAGAACGAGTTAGTGCAATGAATGAAGAGATTGATCAGATTGAGAAGACTGAAACATGAACATTAGTACCAAGACCAAATGATAAAAATGTCATTGGTACCAAATGGATATTCAGAAACAAACTGAACGAGAATGGAGAAGTCACAAGAAACAAAGCAAGACTAGTATGCAAAGGGTATACACAAGAAGAAGGTATTGACTATGGAGAAAACTTTGCACCCGTTGCTAGACTAGAAGGATTAAGAATTATACTTACTGATGTTGCTTTCAAAGGATTCAAAGTATACCAAATGGATATCAAATCTACATTTTTGAATGGAACACTAGAAGAGGAGGTATACATTGAACAACCTGAAGGGTTTGTTGATCCTAACAAGAGGAACATGGTTTGTAGACTACACAAATCCTTGTATGGATTGAAACAAGCATTGAGAGCATGGTATGAAAGACTTCAGTCTTATCTCATAATTATTGGATTTGTAAGAACAAGTGATAACAATAATCTGTATTTAAAAGAAGATACCGATGATAACATTCTGATTGCTGAGATATTTGTTGATGATATCATATTTGGAGGTAATGATATGTTATGCAAATCATTTTTTGATGAAATGAGAAAAGAGTTTGAGATGTCAATATTTGGAGAGATCAAATTTTTGCTTGGTCTATAGATTCTACAATAGGATGAAGGCATTTACATCACACAATCCAAATACATGAAAGAAATTTTGAAGATATTCAAAATGGAGGACTCCAAACCAGTTGGAACACCTATGGCAATTAGATGCAAATTGATAAAGGAAGACAAGTCAACCAAGGTACATCAGACCTTATATAGATCTATGATTGGCAAACTAATGTATGTTGTACACACAAGACTAGATATATCACATGCAGTTGGAATAGTTGCAAGATTCTCTGCTAATCCCAAGGAATCACACATGACTATTGACAAAAGAATTATGAGATATCTAAAGAATACAAAAGACTATGATTTGTGGTATAATAGAGAAGTCAAATTTGAGCTTCAAGTGTATATTGATGTTGATTGGGCTAGAAAAATAGATGATAAAAAGAGAACAACGTGAGGAGAATTATTTATGGGTGACAAACTTGTCACGTGGATAAGTAAAAAGAAAGGATGCATTTCTCAATCCACCGTAGAAGCAGAATATGTGGCTACTAGTACAAATTGCTCTAACATTGCATGGATCAAGCAACTGCTGAAAGGTATGAATATGGAAATCCTTGAACCAACAATTATCTATTGTGATAATACAAGTGCTATCAACATTTCAGAGAACCCTATGATGTATGCTAAGATAAAGCACATTGCTATCAAGTATCATTACTTAAGGGAACAAGTGCAAGAGAAAGAGGTGATACTAGAATATGTACAATCAAAAAAATAATTAGCAAACATATTCACAAAGCCATTGCCAAAAAATACATTTGAGTACCTGAGGAAGAGACTAGGGGTCCGACCCTTGTCTACTGGTCACTAAGCTAACTTGAAAGTTGCATTAGCCTACACATTATCAAAAGATCAATCATGTTGATGCAAGAAAATATATGGAATGCAATGATATATAAGTATATGAAGGTACTTATCTGAACTAAACACCAGAGAAATTGTTGGCTGCTACAGAGTTGTGTTGCTGATGGATAGGAGAGAGAAATATTTTTTTGGGCATTGTTGTCAAAGGGAGAGATGTACTCAATGAATGTATCCATATGAATATCCATCAAAGAAACATAAGAAATTATCAAAGGAAGACAAGTGAAATATCTATTAAGGAGAGGAACAGTCATGGGAGAGAAAATAAACAACCATCCATCTAAAGGAGAGAATTGGAGAAAATTTAACACTGCATATCTATCTAGAAAAGGGAGAAGAAATTCTACAACAAAGGGAGAGACAGAATCAGAATTTGCTACATCTATCCAGTGAAGGGAATGAAGAATGAAGAGAGTACTCTACACGAATCAAATCTAAGCTAGAAGAGCTTACCGAGAGTCAGATATTTGCATTGGTTATAGAATAATAAGTTTGGTATGTTATGGCATATTTAATATTGTTTTGATAAGTATGTTGCCATCAATGCCAAAGGGAGAGATTGATGAGCTATAACTGATTGAGTGTTTGAAGATGATTAATTTGATGATCAACGAGTTGCATAAAGAATATGTAAGACATTAAATGAGTTAATGTATTGTATTGTCATTAATGTCAACTTGATATAATCTAATTGGTCAAATACATATTTTCATAGACTTCAAGAAACCAAAGAGATAAAGTTTATGTTATCGATAAACATAAAAAGCTAGTGTACACGGAGTGACAGTGCACACCGACGGACAGTCTACACTGACGGATAGAGAACCCTGAGCAGTCACAGTGTATACCGAGCACCACAACACCAAGCATAACTAAAGAGAATGATGCCCAAGGACAACTGGAGTCAATGATAGAGCAAACTAAGAGTTGATCACCGATCAGAACTGGAGTTAGGAAACGACAAAACACTTAGATGGCAGGAGCTATAATTAGAGTTAACTGATTGATTAATTTTTTTTCATCGACCAGTTGAACTAAAGATTTAAAGCTAGTTTTATTCATAAATGTCAAGGATAAATCTATGGGATAGAACTAAAGCTATGCTTTAAAGATTAAAGCAATGCATGGTGAGATTTGCGGATCAAGAAAGCTATCCACGTCAAGAACAAGAAGGACAATGAACGGTGAAATCATGTCTATATAAAGAGATAAGTAATTCATTATGGAGAAGAGGAATGCTGAGTATAATTCTGGCAAAGATAGAAGTCTTCATGCAGATCTAATCATACAAGCTGAAGAACAAAGCCAAGAATTTTGCAGACACCGAGCAGAAAAAACAAGGAGGGGAGAAAAGGAACAGAAGAGCATATTGATCAGAGAGGTATTATGGACTTACAATAGATCTGAAAATCTACAAGATTAAGTTGTATTAATGAACAGATCATTTACTGTATCAGTTTAACCATTGATTCAAAAAATCTCTTAACCGAGTGGGATATAATAGTCCTTAATGTATTGAGATACTCAAGAGTATAAAAATATTTTTCTTTTTGACAACATAGTGAATGCCCAAGGTCAAAAGACTAACTAATGGTTTTAAATCCTTTAAAAAGGTTGCACTTAACAGTGTGTTTGTAACCTTTAACGGGGTTGGCTCTTCACCGAGCTCACTTTAGAAGAGTGAAAATTTTGGGTTACCGGTCCCAAGTGGTTTTTCCATTAACAGGGTTTCCTCGTTAAAATCCATGTGTGAAATGTGTATATGGTTCATTTATTTGATGTTTTTCTTTACACATTACTAAAACATGATTGGTCGGTAAACACTAAGCTTATTTACTCATATTTGGTAAAGGCTAGGAAAAGATAAACTGCTATTCGATAAAGCTTAAGAAAAGGATAAATAGTATATTCATCGAGCAATATATATATAATAGATTTACATAAGGCATACATCTTGTAGGAATGAAGTTAACTAGAGGTTTTATATATGTAATATAAGTTTTGGTTGGATTATTGGATTAATTTTTGAGGCCATTGATTCACCCCCCTCTCAGTTACTCTAACAAACATTACTTGCAATAAATATGGTGATTATTTCCCTCCATTCTTACAGAGTATTGAGACCATTTATCTAGACATTTCCTTTTTGGGCATCCCTGATGACATGTAACTGATTGAATGTTTAAAGATGTTAAGTTGATCACCGCAATGCAGAAGGATAATGTAATATATTTGTAAGATCTAAATTTGGAAGGGTTTGATGCCCTAGATCTCCTAAATAAGATTTGTATAATGAAGGGAAATCCTATGTCCAAATTTAGGATATTATGTTTAATTATATAGATCAAAAGGATGGAAAAGAGCATGTAAAGAATGATATGATAAGATGCCTACCTCATGACATAGCAGATCTGGAAAAACTCATTTTCTGAGTTCTGTAGACTATTTCTGGAGATGCTGACAGTTGATACCGAACCGGAACACAGAGACAGACAAAACCCAAAAATATTTTTCCATTCTGATGTCGTCTAATGAAAAAGGTTGACCCTGTACCACTTTTTCCAACTTGATCTGCTCAGCTCTGAAAGTGTCCCTGTTCGCACAGTCTGAAAGAAATCCGAAAAGGGTATCCAGATCTGGTCTCAAAACTGCAATCCTAAACCTATACCTACAAGAAAAAGAGGTTTGTTTGTTGTGGGGGAGGGGTTTGCCTTAGTCAAACCCTGATTTAGGAATTAACCTTGAAATCAATAATTGAAATAAGAATGCTAGCAAGTAGTAGAATTGAATCT
>MU227243.1:595486-606103 GCA_018584345.1 Thuja plicata
TGCCCTAGATCTCCTAAATAAGATTTGTATAATGAAGGGAAATCCTATGTCCAAATTCAGGATATTACATTTAATTATATTGATCAAAAGGATGGAAAAGAGCATGTAAAGAATGATATGATAAGATACCTACCTCATGACATAGCAGATCTGGAAAAACTCATTTTTTGAGTTCTGTAGACTATTTCTGGAGATGCTGACAGTTGATACCGAACCGGAACACAGAGACAGACAAAACCCAAAAATATTTTTCCATTCCGATGTTGTCTTATGAAAAAGGTTGACCCTGTACCACTTTTTCCAACTTGATCTGCTCAGCTCCGAAAGTGTCCCTATTCGCACAGTCTGAAAGAAATCCGAAAAGGGTATCCAGATCTGGTCTCAAAATTGCAATCCTGAACTTGTACCTACAAGAAAAAGAGGTTTTTTTGTTGTGGGGGAGGGGTTTGCCTTATTCAAACCCCAATTTAGGAATTAACCTTGAAATCAATAATTGAAATAAGAATGCTAGCAAGTAGTAGAATTGAATCTAACAATGAAGTTATGATATTGAAATAGATATGCAATTGTAATTCAAATGCAAGCATGTAAATATGAAAGCATGGACTTTAGAAACCATAAACCTCCATGATTGTATGCTTGGAATCCACCTCTAAGAGATGATAAAAGGGTATTGAGGATGCACAAAGGATCTTGAAGGAAGATCACACCATCATGATGGCTAGATTTAGGGCTTGAATGATAAATCTTGAATGCTTGAACCAAATCCCTTCAAAGGCTTGAAAGCTTGAATCCTTGATCTTCAATGGAGGAATTGAATGCTTGAGGAGGGAGACTTGAACACCTTGAGAGCTTGAAAACATGTAGAGAAATGGATGCTTGAACTTTTTGCTTGATCACCTCTTATCACTTAGTTGATATTTAGAGAAAATGAGAGGAGAAGGCTTCCTTTTATATGAAATTAGGGCACAATCTTCTAAGGAGGCCTACATAGGATAATTAAATCATTATTTAAGCCTTTACCCCTAGGAGAGGACCTATATTAAATATAATTTAGGAATCCACGCTTCGGACCCCAAAACAGCCGACCCGGAAGTGGAAAGAAACTTTTTGCAAAGACCGATAACCTGAGAACTGCAGGGTTCTGGGTTTTGGACCCTGGGACAGGGTCGAGGTTGACCCTGTCCTAGGATAGGGCCAAGGTCAACCCTATCCTAGGGTAGGTCTGAGGTTGAACCTATCCTAGGAGGTCGACCCTGTCCCTGTATCCCAGAAACAGAGTCTTGCAACTCAGAATGCAGAAATCAGTCCCGAAAGTGGTATACGGAGGAGCAGATCAGGGGGGGTGATGTAGAAATGGGGGGATGATGTAATGGAGGTCAAATACATCCCCTAAGGAGGGATAAACACTCTTAACATGGAAGTTCTTCCATTTTAAGATGATACAATATTAAATCAGTTAATGGATTGTATTATCATTGATGTCAACTTGATATAATCTAATCGGTTATAATCAAAGTGTCAAAGACTTCAGAGAATCAAAGAGATAAATATTATGCTTTTAGTAATGCATAAAAGACAAGCATTCACAATGTGACTTCAAACACCGATGGTCAGTGAAACCCGATGGACAAAGATCACCGAAAGTCAAGTCATAGTGATGCCCGAGCAAGAACACTAACGAGCATTACCGACGAGCAGAATCATAAGCATAACCAATGGCCATAAACATAGTGTAAACCGACGGAGAATCCTATGGAGAACTAGAGTGTTGATCGAAGCTATCAAAGAGTTAAACACCAAAATTAACTTGAGTTCAAAAATGACAAAATATCTAGCTGGCATAGCTAAATATGGACTTAATAAGTAGTTATCTTTTTTTTCATCGACAAGATAAAGACAGAGATAAGTAAAGGATTTAAAGCTATTTTGTCCAATTGGAAAGAAGATCTCTATGAGATAAGATAGGATTTTTGCTTTAAATCTAATTTGCAAGAATTGTGGATTACGTCAAGATCAAGAAAATCAAGAACCTAACAACGGTGATATCATGTCTATAAAAGAGACAGCTTAATTCATTACGAATTAAGGTGGGTGAATGATTGAAAAGAGGATGCTGAAGAGAAACTTCATATATTCCTAATCAATCAAGCTGAGGAAAGAGCTAAAGTTTTCTGCGGACACCGAGAAACAAAGCACAACATCACCGAGTAGAACCAAAGTGGAGAAAAGGTACTAACGGAGATATATTGATCAGATTAGTTTATGAGATTACAATAGATCTAAAAATCTGCAAGAATAAGTTGTATATGTGAACAGAGCATACAATTTCAATTTAACCATTGATTTAGAAAGTCTCTTAACCAAGCGGGATTTAAAGATCCTTTCTATATTGAGATACATCCCAAGGAGTATCAAAAAGTTTGATCATGAAGATAGCATGAGATGCCACATACCTATTGACAGGCCAAGTGAGTGTTTGATCAAGGAAGGTAGCATAGAGATGCCCGATATAAAGTGACAGACTAAACTTTTAAATCCTCTAACAAGGTCACACCTAACAGTGTGTTTGTAACCTTTAAAAGGGTTGGCTCTTCATCGAGATCACTTTGGAAGAGTGAAAATTTTGGGTTACTGGTCCCAAGTGGTTTTTCCCTGAACATGGTTTCCATGTTAAAAATCCACATGTCAATGTGTTTATGAGTTATTACTTTAGTTTTTTGCATTACACGTAGCTTAATTGGATTGATCGGTATACTCTAGATAATTTACTATCTTTCGGTAAATTAACAGACTGTTATTCAGTAAACATATAGTATAAGGTTTAACAAAGCATTCCGAGTAGTAGTAATTTGATAATTGTATTGAAAGGCATTCATCTTATAGGAATAAAGATAACTAGAGGCTTAATATTGTGGTACTAAGTTTTTGGGTTGATTATTGGAATATTTTTTAGGCCACTGATTCACCCCCCCTCTTAGTTATTACTAACAATCCCTTGGCTCTACACTTACAATACTCAAATTTATTTGTTTTCCGCTATCTCTACAACTCTAGCGTTAGAAACTATGGTTGGCGATGGGATTCACATTAAGCTGGACAATAATGATGACTTTAAGAGCATGCATGTTGTATGTTTTTTGTGCACTAAAGGTGGTATTGACAAGTTTATTGAAAGCATGACCAGATTTGATGAAAGATTGTCCAAATAGTTTGTCACTTCCTAGTTGGATAGAAGGGTTTTTGTTGGTGGTATCTCCTTTGAAGTGAACAAGGATTTCATTGCTCAAGTGACTAGTGTGTGTATTTTGTGGACCTGCAAGCTGTAATGCAACACTTTAATATGTCATTATATCAGTGATAAAAATATGAAATAGCAAAGGAAAAGCACATGGACATCACTAAACCCAACATATTGCTTCCTATCTAAGAAGAGTTTGATAAATGCTATAATTTTCCCTAATATTATGCATAAATCAATGACACAATCATGCTTAGAATGTAAGATTTAAGTAAAATGCAAGCTAAATGCTAAAGTAAAGTTCATTTTAGTGCTCCCAAATGAAAGATTATACAATTCTAAGAATATTGAGCTAAAATGCATTAAGAAATAAGGACAAAATATGTTTGCAAATGAAATCATAAAATTAGGGGCCCATTGAGCTCAAAATTCATTCCTTTTATAGAAGAATTTGAGAAATGAGAGGTCAAGATTGATTTGTGAAGAGAGGTGGAGATTGAATATTTGGTGATCCATGTGAGGTGATCCAAGTGATTTAACTCTCATTCGCTAATGGATTGACTTTCCATTTTGCAAGTGAGGAGTTGTAATTAGGGAATTTATTTAATTCCTTTTAATTAATTACCTTAGCCATGTATTTAATTCTTTTGATTTAATTAAATAGCCTAATGTAATTAATGTGAGTTAGTCAAGAAATCACTTTGATTTTAGAAGACTAAATTGATTTAAATGAATTATGCCAATTAATTAAGTAATTGTATGACATAATTAGGGGTATGATCACACTTAGGGAAAAAATGGTCTCTAGTCAGAGTAGACCAAATCAGGGTGGTTACATTTGCTCCTCTTTGAATTGATGTGCGAGCAAGGCATCGATTCAAAGAATGTTTGATGTTGACTTCAAAAAGTTTGAGAATTTTGCACTTGATTGAATGAAATGTCTGATGAGATTAGTCTCGCATTTGATTAAACTAAGACTGATAGTATTGACTTTGAACTTGATCGAACAAAGGTAAATAAAACAAAGATCTTATGATACCAATTATGAACTTGATCGAACGATAATTGATAATACAGACTCCAAACTTGATCGAATGAAGGTCAGTACGAAGCTGCTAGGAGTTCTGAGGTATCAATTATGAACTTGATCGAACAAGAATTGATAATACTGACTCCAAAATTGATCAAACAAAGGTCAGTACGAAGTTGCTACAAGCTTAGTGAATATATAAGAATATGTAGACATAGATATCTGACTTGTTAGCGCTGAAGCCTTCTATCCAATAGTCCGAACTTGATAGAAGGAAACTGCCATGCCCCTAGTCTTTTGATGATAAAATTATTTTGATGCTTTTTGAGCAATAATTTGATTGATTTTAAGTGTGATCGTGCCCCCTAAGGAACGAAATCAAAGGAAGAAGAATAAAATACCTCTGCAGAATGATATATCACTTGAATAGATCAATTGGATCAAGAAAGAATCAATTAGAAGAAATGATGAAGCGAAGGTGTGTTAAGATAAAACACAATTTTACCAAGTCAACTATGTGAAAATGTAAGTTTTGAGTCTGATAAAAATGATGTAGGACCAAGATTTTGATGAAGAATGTGTAATTTGGTGATATAGAGCCTGTAAAACTAATTGTGTAAAACCTGCAAATCATTTTCTAAACATATATAACAATTCTGCATTTATGGGAGACTATCGTAAAATATGTACCATGCTATTAAAAATGTCATCTACACATTTGATTTCATTCTTGATAGATTTGAGAAGAACAAAATTGCATTTTGATAGTCCGGGAAGAGTTTCGGAGCTCCTAACTAGCTCAAAAAGGTTAATATATATCTCAAAATTCACTTTTTACTCATTCATTTTCACTTTTATCCTCAATAAATCTAGAGCTTTGCAGAGAAGATTGTGGTCTCCATGGAGAAACATCAATTCAAGATAGCCCGTCAACATCAGCGCCCGACTCAGTATGCACCGCCGGTGAGTACATCGATACCTACCTGTTTATGCTTTGTATTTTTCATTTTGTCAATTTCTGCAGTAGTTACGAAGCTTTGAATTCTGAATCGCATCCCGCACCCTAACTTGTGTCTGATCCAACCCGTGTCACATCTAATTTTTTACAAATTTTTGGCTCACATCTCGTAATTTTAGGGTTGCATCCTATTTTGAGTTTGTGCATCATTTTTGGTAAAAATATTATCCAAATTTTAAATAGGATCGCACCCCGCATCCTGCATCACATCCTGTTAGAACAAGATCACTTCCCAGATTCCCCATCGTATCTTGTAAATCATGCATTACATCTAGTATGTAGGATCGCTCCAGTAAAAATAGAGTCATTTTCAGTTTAGGAGTTAGGTTTTTTCCAATTTGACTATTTTTCCTCTTTCTGAAGGCCAAATAGACTTAACTGAGAGATTTTCTGCATAGTTACCTTAGCTAGATTACTGATTTGAACCTTTAAATGTGTTCTTTTGACAAATTGACTTTGAGGTAGTATCATTTCGAGGACCTTGCCCTTCACGAGTCCTTGCCTTGTCATACACATTGACACCTGACGAGTTACAGATCATAGGGTGTCTTGGATTGATGTCGCTCATAGTTTTATCTGACATCTGGGTAAATTGGGGGTTGTTGACTGCTCTGGCTAAGAGATGGAACTCAGATCACAACACCTTCCATCTCTCGATTGGTGAGATGATCGTCACACCTAAGTATGTGTGGCACATTTTGCGTATTCCAATCATGGGGCAAGAGTTACATTTTGAGTCACGCTCTACTATAGTGATTGCCTCTACACGGAGATACTTTGGAGATCCATCTATAATCTGTCATTATCTTACCTAGGAATACATGTGTGATCACTATGATTGTTTGCCTATGTACCTTGCTGGTCTGATTAGATGTATTCTCATGCCTGACAAAGGTCAGCATGGATTCATGTGCGGTTGGGTGGAGACACTTGTGCAGATGGTCATTTCATCATGCAGATTTGGCTGGGGCAGCTTCATATTAGCCCACATGTACAAGGAGTTACATGAGATAGTATATGAGTACTCACAGAGTATGATAGCTGGTATACTAATTTTATAGATCTGGGCCTGGGAGCACATCCCCATTACACGGCCGATAGTAGACATGCAGCGAGTACCTGAGCAGCCTAATGTCTATATGTATTCAGGATTCATCCAGCAGCCCCATCTGGGTAAGCTAGAATACTGGAACCGTGTATTTGATGATATCACAATGGTCAAGTGGCGTTCGTATTTAGATTATGAGGAGTGAACTTCAAATAGGTGGTAGATGCCCTATTTCTTCCAGAGTAGGTATTTGATTGGTCATACCAAATACATTATGGAGAGATTTTTTCTTACCCATATTTTGAGGAAGTATGGCCGTGTATAGGGTATATCATAGGACTTGACAGTGTATGCCCACATTCGTGATGAGGAGCCTCTTTGGAGTGCCCGATTAACATATGAGACTGCACAGTTAGAGATCATCCAGATGGTTGGAGTTGGATGGGATTACCTTCCTGATGTAGCAGATGGTGGATGTATCGATGTATCCCTTGACCACTTATTATAGTTTCCATTTTCCATATTTACACCTCCTAATGAGGTAGCTCCTCACATAGAGGACGCTCTTGATTATGATCCTACCGATGATAGACTGGTGAGAGGCAGAGGCAAAGCTCAGATGGATGTGAGAGGTGGGGTGGCAGAGATGGTGGGTGCCCTCCCCAGGGCATAGGTCATAGACATGGCTGAGATGATCGTGGTGATGATGTAGATGATAGGGGTGGAGGCGGAGTGGGAGGTAGTGGAGTGGGTGGCAGTGGGGAGGGAAGGCAGACGGAATTTTGGTTTGTACCTCTATTGATATATCCAGGTTTGTTATTGACTAGGAAACAACAGCAACAGAGACCTTCTGCACTGGTGTCGAGTGGAGGAGGTGGACCTCCTAGACAGGATCCTCCTAGGAAGAGTGGCAGAGATACAAGCATGGATACTGGAGATGCTTTATCACAGTACCAGAGAGAGTGCGAGTAGCTCAGAGCTTGCATTACTATTTTGGAGACCTTGTTATCAAACATGGATAGACAACTTGAGAGACTGAGAGCTGAGAGAGACCAGTAGGGAGATAGGCTCATATTAGAGCGAGATACACAGGACCAGACAGTTGTTCATTAGGGACAGAGAGCTGCATACTACTTTGCATTATATTGTACAAAAGTTCCACATGCACAAAGATATCCATTATATTCCATTGTGGCACAATAGTTAGAGGGAGTGATGCCTCCACCAGCTCCTTATCCAAGAGCTAATGCACCACCTCCTCCTCCTCCAGATCAGGGAGAGGGTGGCAGTTATACCTGATATTGTATTTCTGATCTTTTGAGATATTTTGTATATTGATCCTTCTGAGATCATCCATTTTACTGTAGACATTGATACTTGTATATATGTTTCATCATGATCGTACTGATACTCTTTTGTAGATAGTTCCACATTTTTAATCTGATCCTTCATTGATATATATTTGAGATAGTTGTTTCTGATTCTGACATGTTCATGGGTTCTCTTTCTTGATAGATGTTTAGATTAATGCACATGTGCTTATGTACTTGATCTTTGATGAGTTAGAATAGATTCATGTGATGACATCATTTATGCTTTATGATTTATTAGTGATATATAAATGTGTTTAGATGATTCTAGATGAATATGCAAATGTATGTTTTTGAGATTTTCCTTATGCAAATATATGTATGGATGCACTTAGGATGTAAAACAAATGCAATGTGTTAGCTCTTTTTCTTATAGAATCAATTACAATAGCAATAAATGCCAGACTCTCCTATACCCAAGTTGGATTCTCACAGGGAAAAGGTTAATTAACAAGGATAATAAATCCTTCTACACTTTGGGCTCCACATACCCAGGTGGGTGCACCTTTGACAGAATATTATCTTTCAGCAGTTTTTTAGCAGTGGATTAAGGATTGGTGACACTTCTTCTTTTTATGCCATTTAGGCCTAGGAAGGCTAACCTATTGATTCACTCTTCAAGGAATCACTAAGATGAATTGTATTGAATACAATTAACTAGACATGTATTCAAAATAACAGAAGTATATAGATTGATTAAATTTGAATTGATAATAACAACTACTTGTCAGCATTTTGACCAGTGCCTAATCATGGGTGATAGAGTCAAAACAGAGCATACATATATTAAAGATAACCAACAGAAATACAAATGAACCCCAGATAGTAATGCCTTACAAACTATCCTCTCATCCTCACACCCCTGTATCAAATCCCTGCATAAACCCTAACCCTCTGCAGTTAACTGCAAGATTTAAAACTTTCCTTGAAAGCAAATTACAGACAAGAGCATGGCTACTTTATAACCAGTATACTCAAAATGCCTTACAAATTGAACATACAAGAATTAATAGCAAATGCAAGAAGAAATCATTGATATCAAAATGGAGATTCCATTGTATTTTATTAATGTAAATTTGATATCAGTACATTCAAAGACTCAAAAACCAACATTCAGACACAATTTAGTAATTTTCCTTGTAGTCTTATTTTTACCATCCTTATTACAATATTAGAACTTGATACTTATAGATAGCCACAGTCATCTCGGAATCCTTTGAGAAAAAAAAAGATGCAACAAGCTATGAATGACTGGGCTAGTGGACAAAATAAAGTTTACAGATAAGACAAAATTTTAGGCGGATGGGGGCAACAAATCTTTGCTATTAACCATGTAATCTTTTGTCCTGTGACCACCTAAATGCTTGAAGTTTCTCTGAGGTGGCTGGGTCCTTATCATCTGGAAATTATTCTCTTGTTGATGCAGAGGCCGCAATATTTGATTTGTTCAAACTACTCAACCTCTTTGGCGTTATTTGTCCCCTTTATGTTTATTGTATCATGCTACCGGGGTGACTATTCTATACTTGCTAACCCATGTGGTGAACACCTCATCACTTGGTCAACTAAAACTGAGGACCTCATCTTTCTGGCTGTTGAACTCTTCCCAGTCACCGTTAGCACTCTCAACTTCTGCCTCCCAGGATTCAAAAAATGCCTTGGCTTTATTCAAAATATCAATAGTTAGCATAAACCAGCCAGTATTTGCCAATGTGACAATACTTTTTGTCTTGCTGGTCAGTGATTCATTCAATTGTCTTAGCCATAAGGCTTCATTCTTTATGTTTCCATCTTCTTTGAACATATTGGAAACATATCATATATATCCCTAGAATATTCTTCTCTCAAAATTGTGACCCTTTTGATGATCATGTTCTTCTTGATGTCCAAATTAACCATCAGTTTGAGACATTTATGGGTGCTTTTCAGGATAATATCAATGTTATTTTGTTCCTTTGAGAGAGAGTAAAAGGATTTGACATGGGCTGCCTTCCCTTTCCAATTATTCACTATCAGATCCCACTGCTTCTTTTCATCCTCATGTTTGCTGGTGATGCTTGCAATCTTCTTTCCTAGTAAATAAAGGTTAGAAAGGTTAACCTCACTGGCACACCTTTTGAGGCTGGAAAATATCTGATCTGAAAATTTTTGCTTTACCAATTCCTCAGCCTCTTTGTATGCTGGGGACTCTTCAAGATCTCTTTTACCCTCTTCTTCTAGCCTTGTTCTTTCACTGATCAACCTGTTCTTCTCAGCCTCTAATTCTGCTCTTTTAGCATCAATAGCTTCTTGGGTAGTAGGACTAAAGGTGCAGGAGATGGGGGATATGTTACAAATGGTGTAGAGGAGGAGGGCTGATAAGGTTCTTGAGCAATTACCCCTTGGGGCACAAATTGGATCTTTTGTTTACCCTCCAGCTCTGCTATTCTGTTATCTTTCATCAAAGATTTAACCTTTTCCTCATTATAAGATTTAAGTACAAATTCATATCTCTCATTTAAGTTGACATAGGCCTCATTTTCTCTCTCAGCTACCTTCATGCTTAAATTAGCTGTTTGAACCACAAGGTTTGCAGCTTCAATTCCTGAAGTGTCAACAACCCTCTTTATAATTAGGCTACCTGTATCTTCAACATCATCTTCCTTTATTCTCCTCTTGTCTTTTTTCTTTAATGACCAAATGGCCAGAGCTACATGATCTTCAGTAAACTGGGCACCAATTGATGTCCCAGCAGTGCTCATAGGCTTTGTTTGTTTTCTTACAGCATCAAAGACCACTACATCCGCTAGATCCCATTGTGGCAATATGAGAACTCCCTGCCTTTTAACCATTTGTCTGCCCTCTTCAGGGGTAATCTTATCAAAATTTGATATCATTTCCTTCTTAACTTCTTTCTCTACATCCTCCTTG
>MU227243.1:620849-648665 GCA_018584345.1 Thuja plicata
CACCTTTGGTTATGATAAAGTGATGGGCTCTGGTGAGGGTAGGAAAGATATTTCCCTTCATCTTTCTGGTCAGGGCTTCTTCCTATAGCCCACCTAATTGCCTTATAATTTCTGCTACTCCAATCTTGAGTGGGACTCTGTAGGCTAGCACATAAGGAGTTCCTCTGAAACTATAAACCCTAATTACTGTGGAAAAAAGGTACAAAATTAAATCTCCCTAATTGTGAGCAATTTTTAACTCTGGGGCATATTCCATAGGCCTTAAAAGCCTCATCATTTCATTGTGAAACCTAGCATTCTGATTACTCAGCAGTGACTTGAGTCTATTTGCAAAAACCTTATCAAAATACACATAACTAGTACACTTCCTATCCCACGACAAATTTGTACTCCACATTTGAATAGGCAATTCTTTACCATCTTGGAATTTCTCCAGTTCCATTTCTTCCTCAAAGAAGTCTGCACTGTTGAACAAGAACATATGCATCATGAGGGAATACCAACCCATTGGTTTCTGTATGTTGCCATCTTGAATTACTGACAGACCCTCATGCATCTCTTGAGCAATATAAGATGCAAAATCAAATACTACTGACAAGTGGGGATGCAGAATTTGAACAACCATCAACATTATATGGATAGGCATTGCCACATCTTCATCTAACCCCAAAACATTCCACAGAGCACTGTACATCTTTCTGGCATTTCCATTAAAAAGATCCAACTTGAAGGGTTCTGGGGTCCTAGGCCTTACTACAACCAAGTTCTCTATTTTATTGATATATCCCTTCAATGCTTCACCCCTGTAATAGTCCTTCTGATTATGGTATACTTCTTTAAAGTATTCAAAATCAATATCATCCATATGTTGAGAGGTGTCAGTCAGCTTGAAAATCCTTCTGATTTCATTAGCGGATACAGTCAATATTATATTTTCTTGGGTATCCCTAACAACCCTAGCCACCTTATCATAAGTGTTTACAATCAAGGTGAACAAATCAGTGTCCATGAACACACTAGGTGGTATTATTTTTCCCACATCTAATTACCAAATATTACAGTTTGGGGTAGTGGCATTCCTTTGGCTATAGGTCATCCTGAACAAAGTGAGGCCATCAAAACTAGTATTGACATCTTTCACCCATCTACCAGAATCATATAACCCTTCTCCAATTTTGAAGCGGGGATGTGGTGGAACTACCCTTTTAATTTGTGTAGCATCTCCTGAGGATAGTGGCAATTGTTGTAACAAATCTTCCCTAACATTCCATTTTTGGTAATCGCTCTCTCCAGAAACCTCAATTCTAGGGGCCATTCTAAGGTTTTTTCTTTTGATACTAGACTCATATTTTGAAATAGAGCTCTAAAACCTTTCTAAACTACGAATTCCACCACAATTTGGATGCTAGTGAATCAGTAAGCTTACCTGTTCTACACAGAAGTCGCGTGAAGCCAATTTTCTCTGCAATCCCATTTTTTCTCGAATGATTTTGATGAATCATTGTGACTGCAAGTCGACTTAATCAATTCTACGGCCTCAATCAAATCAATATTTTGAATTGAATTCGACTGGAGTTGTCACACGTTCTGTAATTAATTCACAGGCTTAATTTCACAGCTTAACGACTCTCTACAACTTATTTTATCAACTTTGAATTTGAGCCGTTGATTCTAGACATCATTCTCTGCATCTGACGGCTATCTTATTTTCTCAAAAACAACTGTCCACCGAGTATAGTGTCACCACCGCTTACTCGCTTACTCGTTAGATGTCGAGCACTTTCCCTTTAAGCAATTAAGTGAGCTATCAGATATGAAACAACTTAACTGTGGTTTAAGTTCTCGCAAGCTCTGAATGCCCAAGTCAACTTCCTGCCAGATGTCATCACCGCTTAATGGCTTGCCTGATAGATGTCGTGCATATTGGGCATAATCCATTAAGCCAACTTTTAGATCTTTCCGGGCTTTAACACCTTTCATACTTGTCTGTGACTGGACCCACACTCTTTCCTGGACAAGTGTCACCTCCGCTTAATCACTTGCCCGTTAGATGCCGTGCACTTTTCCTTTAAGCCGTTAAGTGGGCCATTCGATCTTTTCATACTTGCCCACTATTTAACTGAGAACCTTTATGACCTATTCGGCCCCACCAAGGACACGCGTCACCTCCTCTTAATCGCTTAACTGATAGATGTCGAGCACCTTTTGTATAAGCCATTAAGCGAGCTGTCATATTTAAAACAACTTGCCTACTATTTAACTGAGAACTCTTACGACTATTCAGCCCCACCAAGGACACACGTCACCACCGCTCAATCACTTGCCCATTAGATGTCGTGTATTTTCTGATTAAGCCATTAAGCCAACCGTTCGATCAAAGCTGACTTGCTCGACACATAAGGTGATGACTTAAAAAGGGACTTTTCATGGCGTGACTTAAGAATTATTAAAGCGGTTAGGAATCACAATCTTTTTGTTAAAAGCAACCCATTTAACATGGACACATGACTTGAGGTGACTTAAGTGACCAAAAAAGTAACGTGAAAATAGAATCGGCCAAGACAATTAGAGGTTTTAGTCATTTTCCACCATTTTCAACTAGGTCAAGGGTTTGAACAAACTTTGCAGAGGCATAAGAATAATTTTGATCTTGATTTTGAAGCCTTAAACACTACTAATGACAAGGGACCCTAGGAAAATTGCAAGGCACAATCTAAACATGAAATAGCACCAACACAATGCTTGAATGCTTTGTTTTTGTATTTTCTTGTTCTCATTTATGAATGCAATATGTATGCTATGGATATGCAATGACATTGATATATTATTAATATACATTAAGTAGTCAAATTGGATTTTGGATGAACTAGGAAATCATTTTGAGCTCAATACTTATGCTATTCTAAAATGAATCATGCAATCTATAAATGCATCTACATGCAAAATTCTAGGACTGTCACTAATTTGTATATATTGTAGCATTTTTATCATCATTGGGCACTTTTGTACAATTGTCACTAATACCTATAAGTTATCATGAAAGTATGAATACTATGTGTATTGGATGGAATGTCAAAAATAAACCTAAGCATCAAGGCATAGAGGCTAAGATGACTTGTCAGTTATCTCCTTTTTCTTTAACAATCATCTTATGTTCGTGTGTAATATAAGATATGTGACCCGCAATGACCTTCAATATTCATATCCTTGGGTACATAATGTGTCATACACCTTACTTAGAATGTGATTTAGAAACATACAAGGAAATTGGTTCAACCTCACCATAGTTTACACATAACAAAGATTGATATATATGCGGCTATCCACTCATGTTGGCAACTCTTACCATAAACATCCAATTTAGGTGAAATTTATAGGATCATTGAAATAATTACCATACACAGAAAACCAAGAAAAAGTTATGCCCCCTATCCTTGCGACTCTTTGTCTTTGAATAGACATCATAGAGTAACTCGGAAGACATAACAATCAACAATTGATAATCAATCAAAGAAAATTCATAAATATTTACATGCCCCTAGTTTGAAACATCATGGGAACATAAAAGATTCATAATCAAACCAAGATCATTCTATATGTGTTTAAGTAGTATTGAGAAATATCATTGATTCACTTTTCAAGCATAGTAGAGAATCATCAATCAGAGTTTGGAATCAAGCACTATGTTTTTATGTCTGAGTATATGAGATAAACTTTATCAGCAATTTCAACCCAATATAGTGTTAGGAACACTGTTTGATTAAAGTGTTGAGAAACACTAGTATGATTAAAGTGTTGAGAAACACTAGTATGATGTCTGTTACAGGTAGGTGGTGTCAAAGAAACATCTTTGTTTGTGATAGTGAAATTTTTATGCAAGTATTAAGGAATACTCTTTGGTAGAGGCAAACCATCCTAGACCTGAACCTAGGACAACCTAGCAAACACATACCAAAAAAGCTAGCATAGATGCCCCCAAGTGCAAAATGACTATTCCTAATACGCAAATGCAGACAAATCCCAGATAAGGATAAGACATTTGTAAGGAATCAGAGTTAACCAATAGCACATGTGTGATCATGAAGGATTAGTGTCAGTAGTGCATTGATAGATGAAGCACATAGTAGAAGTGGTGCTTGTTTTCCAGGTTTTCACCACTCAGCAAAGTTTTTTATTTTTGCTACCCTGACACCTGTTTGCTAGGTTTTTGCCAAGGCACTTTTCTCTTTTTCAATTTTTTTGTTCTTTTTTATTTTTGTCTTTTTTTGTTAGTATCAAGGTGCCTTTTTTCCAGGCTTTCACCAAGGTACCTTTTTTAAGGACTTTTTCCACTATTTTTGGATTTCTTCAGGATCAATTTTCTAATTTTTGGGTATTTTTGAGAAGTATTTCCACTGCACAGCTCTATCATCCAGATATCAAGCATAGAACCGCCTCAAGTGTAGAGTATTGATGGGATAAGGATGAAAATCTCCCTTGGGTGTAGCTAATTGATAAGCTCTTGTCCCAAAAGTTGCAGTGATAACAAAAGGCCCCAACCAATTGGGTTCAAACTTGCCCTTTTGTTCTCTGTTTGGTTGATTTTTAGGATTCTCTCTTAGAACGAGATCCCCCACTTGAAATTGTTGTGGTTTTACCTTCTTGTTTTACCCTTTTGACATTCTTTTCTGGTATAATTTGAGATGATTGAATGCTTGTTATCTACGCTCATCTAGTAGTTCTAGTGCATGAACCCTATCAATATGGTATTGTTCATTTGTAACAAGACCTTGGAGAGATACTAGCAAAGATGGAATTTCTACTTCAATGGGTAGCACAACTTATATGCCATAGACTAGAGAAAATGATGTGGCTCATGTTGGTGTTCGGATACTTGTTCTGTAGGCCCATAGTTCCAGATTTAGTTGCAAATACTAGTCTCTGCCAGACTCACTCACAGTTCTATGTAAAAAATTTAGAATGTTCTTGTTTGAATCCTCAGCTTGTCCATTACCTTGGAGGGATATGAAACTATGTACAAAGGTCCTCAATATCTTAGTTTTTGAACTAACCCCCATTGTCTGTTACAATAGAAGAGGGTATCCCATACCTACAAATGATGTAGTTCAAGATGAACATAGAAACCTATTTTCCAATGGATTTGATTAGCAGCTTGACCTCAACCCACTTAGGGAAATACTCAGTGGCTGTACTGATGTGCTTGTGTCCACTTGAAGAATTAGGATAAATCTGTCCAACAAGATCAAAGGGCCATTGCTAAAATGGCCAATGTGTTATAAAAGGTATGAGTTCTTTGGTTGTATCATGGATAAGGTTTCCATGTGTTTGACATTTGTGACACGTTTTAGAAAATTGCACGACATCTTTTTCCATTGTAGGCCAATAATAGCCAACTCTTAATAGTTTCTTAGCTAATGAAGCCATTTGAGTGCAATCCACATACACCTTTGTGAAACTCTTTTAATGTGTGGTCAGACTCTTCTTGTCCTAAACACCTAAGAAGTGTACTATCAAGACCTCATCTATATAAGTTAGTAGTGATGAGGAAATAACATGATGTTGTCCTAATTAAAGCTTATTTTTCATTCCTAGATAAGCCATGAGGTAAGGTTTGATCAGTAAGATAAGCAATTATTTTGGCATATCGGGATTGGTCTTGGGAATTTAAAGCATAAATCATTTGGTATTCAAGTGTATCAAAGGCTAGAAAGGATAATTATTCCACCAAGAATTCATAGCGGAAGTGGTGCTCTTCCAGTTGTAACATGGATGCTAGCGTAGCCATAGCATCTGCAATTTTATTTTCTATTCTTGGAATTTGTTGGAATGTGATGAAGACAAAGTATTTTTTCAAATCTTCTACCAGTTGTTTCTAAGGCATCAGTTTCTCATCTTTTGTTTGATAATCACCATTTACTTGGTTGATAATGAGCTGAGAATTACTGTACACATGTAACTCTATGATTTTCCATTCCATAGAAAGCTTGAGTCCGTTCACCAATGCTTCATATTCTGAGATGTTATTTGTGCATGGAAACATCATTTTATATACCTTAGGTATCTTATAGCCTTGAGGAGTGATAAATAATACCCCTTCTTCAAATCCTTGTTGTGTGAAAGAACCATCAAAATACATCTTCCACAGATATTCAGTTAGGTGCATAATTGTCTCATCTGGAGATTCAGTTATCAAAGGTGCATCATCTTGCAATGGTGAATCGGCTAGTTGATCTGCTAGGACTTGTCCTTTGATAGCCCTTATATCCAAATACTCAATATCAAATTCACTTAGAATCAAGATCTATTTTTCTAGTCTTCCAATTAATGTTGTTTTACTCAAGAGATATTTGAGAGGGTCTATTTTTGCAATAATTTTTATTGTATGCAAGAGCATGTAGTGTCTCAATTTTGGGATGCAAAAAAAACCACTAAGCAAGATTTTTCAATGATAATGTAGTTGAGTTCATAAGACACCAAGGTCTTGTTGATATAATAGATAGCTCTTTCCTTTTTGTTTTCATCCTCTTGTGCTAGCAATACTCCAAGCGATGTAGTCGTAGCTTAGATATAGAGTAGTAATAGTTTTACATGAATATGGGCCATGAGGATAGGAGGATTAGCTAAGTAATCTTTTAATTATTTGAAGTTGTTTTCACAATGCTCATCTCATTTAAAAGTAACACCTTTGCATAGAAATTTCATGAAAGGTTGTGCTCTATCTTCTAGTTGGGACATGAATCTCCTGATACAATTAACCCTAAGAGTTTCCCTGGTTGGAATCCAAATACACATTTCTTTGGATTAAGCCTTAGTTGAAATTGCTCCATGCGATCTAGTATCTTTCTCAGGTCTTCAATATGATTTTTTCTTATTTTTGACTTGGCTAAAGTATCGTCCACATAGTCCTCCATGTTTTTGTGTATCATATCATGGAAGATTGTTGTCATAGCTTGTTGATACGTAGCACGAGCATTATTTAGCCCAAATGGCATAATGTTCTAGCAAAATGTTCCCCATGCACATGTAAATGTTGTCTTCTCTTGGTCCTCATGAGCAATATTTATTTGGTTATAGCCTAAGAATCCATCCATGAGTGAATACATTTGATAGCATGTTGTAAGATCTATAATCCTATCAATATTTGGTAATGGAAAATCATCTTTAGGACAAGATTTATTTAAGTCCCTAAAGTCTGTGAAAATCCTGATAGATTTATCTATTTTAAAAATTGGCACCACATTAGAAATTCATCCTGCATAAGCTATGACTCTTATGAATTCAGCCTTTAATAGTTTTTCCAGCTCTGCTTTGACTAATAATGCCACATGTGGATGCATCTTTCTTAGTTTTTGTTTCATAGGTTTAATTCCAGGATCTAAGTGATGTATCATTAACTCAGGATCAATTCCAGGCATATCAGAGTAAGACCATGCAAAGTTAACCTTCTTCTCTTTAAGGAATTCAGTGAATTGTATCTTTTCTTCTTCTTATAAGGATTGTCCCAGGTGAGAAAATTGAGGAGCTTATGTCATTCCCAAGTTAACTGGTTGTGCTGGTTCTACCAGAACTGAAGATCTTTCTTGAAAGTGTTCAAGGAGGATATCAAGAATCTCATCGTTTTGCACCTCAGAGGTTTTCACTAATAGATACCTCTTTTATTTTTACTTTTTTAGAATTTGATACTGCCACAATGTGGTTTTCACCATCTGTTCTTTGTTTCTTTTTAGTTTTCAATTTGTGACTAAGAAAATTGATATCCTCCTCTATCATGTTCATGCTCCTTGCATTGGTGGAAGAAGGATAGGGTTCACAAGCATTTATATATCAGGCCAAGGTATAGTCATTGGGAAAGTTCATGATAGGAGTAGGGTCTAAATTGGTCCAATCAATAAGCTCGGGGTTTACCAAGGATAATGATTCTGAGTTTGGTAAGGACAACATCATGTCAGCGTCAAGACTATTAACTGACAAGACATGTTTCGTTAAGTTATCTTCTATAAAATTTAAATCATTAAGAGTTGAATCGTCATTATTAGGGTCATTGTTAGTAATATGTGGATCTAACTCTAGTGAATCATCAATTGAGCTTTCTTCTTCTTCTCTCATCAGATTGAAACTCATATCTTGTATACTTTGAATGTCCCACCATTATTTCCATCAACAATCCTGGGTAGTGGTATCTCATCTGATTCTGGGAAAACAATAGTGTTAGGGGAAGTGTTAGAAATTTCTCCTCTCTCCAATAGAGATGTAAATTTATGAATCACATCTACCTCAATGTATATGGTAGCATCAGACATGTGATCCTATTCATAATCATGTGAATATGTTATTTCATCATCAGATTTGTTTAAGAACTCAACAACACTTACCTGATGTACCTTATTAGCCATTTGTAGATCAAAGTGTGGTAAGTCTAGGACATTTTAAATTGTCACCAATTGCCCCCAGTTAGGATGTACATCTTGTTGTTGGGGTATTTCTTAATGAGTTTCTTTTATTAGTAGGACTTTTGGAGAATCTTCTGTTTCTTCCTCCACTTCTTGGACATCAGTTTGTGACAATAAAGGAACATGATGCTATTGTTGTGCTACAAAAGTAGGTACATATATTTCTCCTTGATATTCGAGATACTCAGTACCAATGTGTAATAATATTTCATATGTCGATGGTTCAAGTGTTGTTTCTTCTTCTTCATCATCACTTCCTTCATCAAAGATTGGACCATCTCTTGAAGTAGGGTTTTCTAAATTGTTATTGAAACCTAACCCTATTTTATCTTTGGTGTTTTTGAATTCCATGTGTATAGGTTCAATGAGTCCTTTTCCTTTATAAATGTCCCTTCCCTTTGTATCCCATTTGTTTGAGAAGGTCATATCCTTTACCATACTTTTCAAGGGATATATCCACATGTTTTACCCCATTTTCTCTGTGTTCTCCTTTATAGAGCCAGGCCAAGACTACTTTATCTTATTTTTCATCCTCTTGAGAAGTAGACACTCTAACCTTACTAGTTGGTTTGTGAATGTCTTTTAATTTTGATTTAGTAGATGTGAAAGTTGGGGAAGGTTTCTCATAATATCTCGGAGACACAAAAATGTTAGCCAATGATGGCGTCATGTCTAGTTTATATTCCCCCATGATAGTTTCTTCAAGTTTTAGTGTCTTTCCAAAGCTTCTCATCACCATGTCTTTAGAGGTTTCGGGTGTGGATTCTTTTGGGACTTCATTATTGCGAGGAACCATACTGCCTGCTTTAACATTGTTGCAAGTATAGCTTGAATTTGTAGGAATTGTCACTTTTACCCCATTATGTGGGAATTTAATGCATTGATGGTAAGTAGATGATACTAATTTCATTTCATGTATCCAAGGTCTTCCTAGTAATATGTTATAGGCCAATGGTAGATCAAGAACTTGAAAATCACATTACATTTCTTCTTCACCGTAAGCCTTGGTAGTTATCTTAATTTTTGAATCAATTGTTTGTTCTGAAAGACCCAATTTCTTGATTAGATTGAGAGTACAAATGTTCAACCCTGTGACTCCATTTATCAATACACGTTTTACATGGGATTTGTGAATCAAGACTTCAATGTGAAGGGGTTAGTTATGTGGATGAGTCAAGGACTTGTCTTCTTCTTCTGAAAAGGAGAGATAGTGTGGAGCTGATATGTGATTGACCATTGCCTGGAACTTGTCTACATCAATGTATTTTAGAACATTTGCAGAATGTAGGGCTTGTTCAAGAAATTCCCTATGCACTGAAGAGATCTTTAATAACTCAAATATAGAAATTTGAGTTGAGGTCCTTTGCAATTGGTCTACCAAGTTATAGTTTGCAAATGGTATAGTAAAATTTTGTCTTATCATTGTCGGTTTAGGAATTGTGACAATAGGTGTTTTAGAGGATGTCGCTTGCTTAGATGAGGAGTTAAATCATTTGATCATGACTTGTGCTTGGCTTCGAGTTACCATGTTTGAATGTGATGATGTGTCTTTGGAACCTTTGATAGTGATCACATTGATTAATTCACTTTTTATGTCCAACATGTTGATTACATTATCATTATGGGAGTAGGTGTAATTAACTTCATTTCCTTTTCCTTTAGAAGCTTCCCCTTTTTCGTAGTTAGGGAATGGTTTTTTATACGCCATGTGATCTTCGTTAGTGGTATGTCCTTCCACTTTGATTTTGTCTCCCTCAATGAGGTCTTGTATAATGTGTTTGAGCTTAACACAATCATTAGTCTTATAGACTTTGTTTTATGAAAAACACAATAGGAATTGTCATTCCACCACCTTGGTTTAACTTTTGGTTCCCATGGTTTTGAATTCGGTATTGTGAGGACTTTGTTATCCAAGAGATTCTTCAAAACTGTCTCAAGAGATTCTCCCAATGGAGTAAATGTTCTTTGAGGTTTAGACGTCCATGGTTTACTCTGGTTGGTATCATTGTTTTCTTTTGGTATTGTGGTTGTTACCTTAGATTCTTTGCTTGCTTGTAAGATGTTTGTTAGATTGAACACTATTGGTTTAGTGTTTGCATTGGATGCTTCTACCACTCCATCACTAACAACATTCTTGTTCTTGTTCCACCATTTAGGTTTTTTGTTGTAGTTGATAGATTTATTGTCACTTAGGAGTGTGATTTCTCATTTCTTGACCATAACATCTTCAACACGAATAGCATTCTTGATCATTCTATCAAAACTAGGTGAATATTGCATTTGCAAAGCATAGTTCATTTTACGTACCAAGTTGTTGATAAAGATTTCCATCTTTTCAAATTCGGGTATTGCTCTTGACTACCTTGGAAAGATTATCCTCCACCTTTGTAAAAAGTGTGTAAGGGATTCACCCGTTCTTTGTTTTGTGTTACAAAGATCCATCATGGTTACATTATGTTGTATGTTATAGGAGTAATGTTGAAAAAATTGTTATATTAACTTCTCAAAAGATTGCACACTTGGTGTGATTTTAGAGAACCATTTCATAGCATTTCTGCGTAGACTTCCCAGAAATAGACTCATTAGGTAAGTAGGTTCTTGCATGTACTCTATGCTTAGAGCACAAAATTCTCTAAAATGGTCATGTGGATCTATTTCTCCCATGTACTTGTCGTATTTGGGTCTTTCCATGTTAGGAGGAAATGGAACCATGTTGATACTCTTGTCAAAAGGAAATGGACATATGTGTTCCAAAGAGTACTTTTTCGTAGGTTTGATCTTTTATTGCTTGAGTGCTGCAAGTTCCATTTGCATCAAGGGTAATTGCTTGGTGAGGATTAATATAGGTTTTTGTACCTCCTTTTCCTTTATTCTCTCAACATCATAGTCTTTGGGAAGTTTGACTCCAAGAGAAGCCAAGTGTAGGAAGTATTTCTCTTTGTCTTCACCAATAATTTTTCCAAGGTCTTTTGGAATTTTTTACTTTGTTTGAGCTTTTTATACTCCTCTTTAATTATGTCTTCCTCACTATCATAATCAAATAAAGGACGACCATGATTTTTTTCTTCTTCATGTCTCTCTTTATTGTCATGTTCTTCGCTAGATTCATCAAAAGTTGCACCCCATCCTTGATGAGCTGCTTCCATTTTGGGTGAGCTTTGATCAAATAGGGGATTGCGAGATGTCTCTCCTTGTTGAAACTTGGGTAATCTAGGAGGTCTCTCTGAGTCGTCAATAAGGTATTGATTATATCTTGTGTTAACCATGAAAGTTGGGTCTCAACTTTGTCAAATATTTTCCAATTGTGTCAATAGGATGTCAAATTGTACAAATAGGTGTGTCCAAGTAGTGCAAGAGTATTTTTGTTTGTTTTGAGTGAGTGATTCCAGCATCAAAGGGTTAGAATTCCCTGATAGTAAGCTGGGAATCAAGATATTTTGGTAAGTGAAAAGACCACATGTTTTGGGACCAATTGTGAGAATCCAAAAGGACATGCAAGGTAGACTTCTAAACAAGTTGTGAAACAATGACAAATGGACCAGTAAGAGCAATAGGACCAGAATGAAGAGCCAAAAGGGTATCCAAAAATATAGAGTTTCTCTGAGTGACACATGTGCAAGTACCCACTGTCCTAGATGCGACCCCCTAAATGCGAGCTTTGAAATACAGGATGCGAGCTTGTGCAAACAAAATGTGATCCTAGTTCCCACATGCGAGCCAAGATTTTATAAATGAAATGAAGTTCCCTTAATGCGATCCTATGCAATGAAATGCGATCTGAAACTAACCAAATGCAAGCCTCTGATGGTTTTACAATTTTTGATGTAAGTTTATCTTGAAATAAGTGAAATTTTGTCTAATAACAGGGTTTGTCTGAGACTTTCCAGAGAGGTATTGAACAACATGTATATCAGGGATTGAAATTTGTTGCTTATTTTGGGGATTTATCTTCTTAGTGAGTTTTTAGGACACATAAAGCTATGTTTATTAAGGTTACAAAAATGTATCCCTGTTCCCTATATTCTAGGCATAGAGTGAAAATCTTTTCTCGTAGACTCAGGTACACACTCACATGCTAATCAAAATATGACCATCACCAAGCATGCAATGGATCCATTCATGATGTCGTATTAGCTGATTCCAAATGCAAGTGAGGGCATGAAATGATGAGTATCTTGGGGCAATTACTATTTGCCTTGCACAAAAATTATCAACCTTTTGGAGATAAACTGGGTAGTTTTGACTACAAGTGTTGTTTAATTATGGGCATCCATTCACAATCATCCGCCATAGAATTACACAAGGCAAAATTGAGGCATATAGCTCTATGAGTACTCAAATGTGTGTAGTCTTGCAAGCAAGATTCAAGTGGCTCCACTCTACACACGCTTAATCATGTTCAAGGAATGATGTCAAAATTATGAGAAGAAAACCGACTATGTCATCCAAGGCTTTGGCCTACAAAGAAGCATATTTATTATAGTGAGTTGGAAGCATTGGCGTAAAACTTGTCCTCGCTTGGGTCATTCCCGAGAGATATTTTCCTCAACCGGTAGGCCCTCTAATGTTTTAAAAGAAATTACAAAAGATTGGTGACTTAGGAGTCTAGATTTCTGATTCTTCAAAAGAAGAAAAGCATACTCTCCTATTCCATGCCATTTTATCCCACAATAACTTCAAACATATTTATTTCCTTCATATTTTATAACCCAAAACGCAATCCGCCATGACGAGTTTTTTATTCTTCCAACTTGGGAAAAAGAGCAAATCCTCTAGTTGGACTAAGTAATGTGTTTAAATATGATTTTAAGTGCCTATTGTAATAATTGACAACACATGTAAGCAAAGTTTGTTTGTTCAATTTCCCCAATTTAAATGAGTTTGCTTGTTCAATTAATTTCAACTTTAGACAATTTTCTTGTTCATTTCCCCAAATTCTTATCAAGTGTTAAATTAACTTTTGAGTTTCTAATTTTCCTTAAAGGAAAAGAGCATAATCCTCTGATCAATTTAGGAAATGAAAGAAGATGTTCTTCATTTTAAAAGCTTGCAAAAAGAAAGGTTAAGTTGAACGATTTGGCAACCTGCAAACCATGAATTAGTAATTTCTTTCCAAATTTTTTAAAAAATAGTCTCTGACAACAACCTTCAAGAAAATGTTAGGCTATTCAAAACATAGAAACAACCATGGTTAGCAGAATAGTGGTTAAACTTTTAAATTTGCAAATAAACCAACCAAATGTGATTGTATTTCCTAAATGCGATCCTAGAAATCCTATATGCGATTAAGGATCCTAGAAATGAGCCTTTACAACTAAAGGCGATGTAGGATTTACCTGATGTGATATTTCACCAGATGCGATCTGGGATATACTGGATGCGAGTTTTGAAATCCTGGATGTGATGATCTTTCCCAGACGTGAGCCTTTGCAACTAAAGGTGAGCTTTGGTCACTAAATGCGACACTATACCTGAAAACAAAGAACACAAATGAGTGAAAATAGACTTAGAAAGAAGGAGAAATCTGAGGATTTTCCCCATGGTGGGTGCCATAAATGTGTGTGTATTTTGTGGACCTGAAAGCTGCAACACAACATTTCAATATGTCATTATATTAGTGATAAAAATATGAAATAACAAAGGAAAAGCACATAGACATCACTAAAAATGACATATTGCTTCCTATCTAAGAAGAGTTTGATAAATGTTATAATTTTCCCTCAAATTATGCATAAATTAGTGACATGTTCATGCTTAGAATGGAAGATTTAAGTAAGATACAAGCTAAATGCTAAAGTAAAGTTAATTTTAGTGCTCCGAAATGAAAGATTATGCAATTCTAAGAATATTGAGCTAAAATGCATTAAGAAATTAGGAAAACATAAGTTTCCAAATGAATTTCTAAAACTAGGGGCCCATTGAGCTCAAAGTTCATTCCTGTTATAGAAGAATTTGAGAAATGAGAGGTCAAGATTGATTTGTGAAGAGAGGTGGAGATTGAATCTTTGGTGATCCATGTGAGGTGATCCAAGTGATTTAACTTTCATTAACTAATGGATTGAATTTCCATTTTGCAAGTGAGGAGTTGTAATTAGGGAATTTATTTAATTTCTTTTAATTAATTACCTTAGCCATGTATTTAATTATTTTCATTTAATTAAATAGCCTAATGTAATTAATGTGAGTTAGTGATGAAATCACTTTGATTTTAGGAGATTAAATTAATTTAAATGAATTATGCCAACTAATTGAGTAATTGTCAGACATAATTAGGGTTATGATCACACTTAGGGAAATTAGGGTCTCTGGTCAGAGCATACCAAATTAGGGTGGTTACCACTGGCCTATCAACTAACAAAATAAAATGCAAGAAAATGGGCATAATCCCTGACATAACGAGCCTCAACCAATTCTTCTAAGGCAAAGAGAAGCCATTTAAGCATGGGGGAGGCTTCAAATGTGAGAAACTCCCACAGCCATTGGAACAGGTTTTTGTTTTTATACTGAAATACTTTACACTTGAAGGCCGCTTCGGGGTTTATTATTATTATCATTTCCCTTTCCTTAATCACCTTAGGAATAGGGATCTTATTTCAATTCTATTTTTCCTATTTCATTCTATGAATTCTAATGTCAAAGAAATAGTTGAAGCTAAGAGCCCAGGGAAGAAATTTACTATCCTACACCAGCGCTCAATCTATCACCTCTATAAATTTTATCTTTCCCTATGCCCTTTGCATGCTATTTTAGTCCAGGAAGTTCTGACCTCTCAAACCCCACCTTCTGCTAGTGTTATCACATACCCAGAGCACGTTAAAAAGATGAGATTAAAGAACCCATCCCTTAAACTTTTCATGGGTCCTTCTCACACCCCCACTCCTATTGATGCGGCTGAAAAATCAAAAGTAAAAAAGAGAGCCATCCCCCATGGGGAGGTTAAGGCCATGGAGATAAAAAGGATAAATTTAATGTATCCAATAAATATATTTTGATGTTGAAATTATTGATGAAGACAACACTCCTTGACGCTCTATTAGGATTTCCACCAAACCCACTGAAAAAGGGAAAAATTTGAAAGAGCCCTCTTCTTCTACTGAGTCAAAGGACACAAAAAGTAGGGAGGTGGAAAAAGATACCCCGGAGAAAGAATACCATTCACCCAATGCTAGCAGTTCACCCCATATTTCTAAGAGCCCCAAAAAAATTGTCAACCCTGCTCCTGATCCCCAAACTAGAATCAATTATCCCTCCGCTACATTGGTCATGGAAAAGACTATTGTGGAGGAGTGCAATATCAAAGGGGATACTAGAGGGAATATTAAAGCAATTAAGAAAACCCTAGTTGAATTTGATGGGAAGCTGCAGGATATTGTTCGTGACTTGTTCAATTTTGATAAGAGCCTCCAGAAGATTGCCCACTTTGCATTGAAATTCATGCATAGCTCAACAACCACCCTTTGTTTGTTGTAGGAAAAGGCTTAGAAGGAAAAATTAGAAAGGATGAAGCACTAGTAGAATTTGGCAAATATGTGACTACGTGACTAAAAATTTTAGTCACATGACTAAAATTTTTAGTCATGTGACAAAATGACTAAAATTTTTAGTCATGTGACAAAATGACTAAATTCTACTCTATTTTTTCAAATTCACAAGTATAAATGACCAAATAAATGACTAATTTAGTCACTGGGTAAAATCACAACAAAATAATTGGTCAAAGAAATAAAAATGACTAATAAATGACTAAATAAATGGCTATTATACATCTATTCTTTTTTCTTTCAAATTTGATCATAATCCATAGAGCTTAAGCCCCCCTCATGGCAGCCATACCTAAGCGGGCCATTTGGCCACCCCGGTTCCGTGGTGCACCAAAAATACCTATTGCGTGGAAGCCATTACCTCTCGGTGACGTCTTGAGGCCTTCACAAATTTTATAAAAATAAATTAATATTTACATTCTTTAACCTTATTACTCATAATACTAATGATTTGAAGCTAGTTTGATTTCATTGTTGTGCTATCATGTCAAATGTTTCAAAGAGAAATTATGGTCAATTTTACTAATAAAATATGAATTAATCAATACAATTGCATTTTGAGGGTTATCTTGACACTTTAATTTCAAAAGGTTAGGTAGTTATTTCTAGAAGCAATTAGATTCAGTTTACATGGATTGTAGAAATGTTATGTCTATAAAAGAACAATTGTATATGCTTCTAATGGAAATTTTAGAAATTTTTCATACTTTTTGTTGGTGCGCGGGAGTGGCCAAGATCGAATATAGAGCTTGTTATTGGTGCGCGCGAGTGGGGATCAATTATAGTAGAGTTTACATGGGAAATGAAGCTTGTTTGAAGATGACTTTGAGACTTATGAAAATACAGGTAAGGAATTCAGATTCTTCTACAATAAATTTGAAGCCAATAAAGCCCTCGATAATAGATCCAAATTTTGAGACGCCCTTAAAAGCGAATTCAAATTTAAATAAATTATATAAATTATAATTAATATTTAAATATTTGAATTGGTCAAATTTTACAAATTAACAATAGATTGAATATTTAGAATATTAAGTTTTAATTGATCAAAGATTAATTTTTAAAATTTATTAAAAATAAAATACTAAAATAAAAACAATATTAAATTTTAATATTGTAGTCAAATTTGTACCCTTAGAATCAAATTAGCTTAGAAAGTTAATGTGTTAGAGTTGAGTTTGAGCCTTGGTATTTCAAACAACTTAATCCAAAGGTCAAGTGACTTTAAAAGGGGAAAAGTGTAAAATAAATATATATTTTTAGAGCTATACTCCTTTGACCCCAAAAAGCACATTGTAAGTATATTTGGAGGGAAAAAAATAATTACTTCACCCATCTGTAATTTAGGTGACTAAGCTCAAGGTGAAACATGTTCAAATTCTTACGCATCAAGAGAGAATCCCTAGCTTCTTCAATCA
Organism: Thuja plicata; assembly: GCA_018584345.1. NCBI lineage: Eukaryota > Viridiplantae > Streptophyta > Pinopsida > Cupressales > Cupressaceae > Thuja > Thuja plicata. Next base: position 638,259 of record MU227243.1, read on the forward strand.
CATGTTGCATTTCATGGTGCAATATATGCTTGAACAACGAGTTCTATTGGAAGGTCAAAATTTTCAATATGGGAATAAATCTATGCATGAAGAGTGTGTTCTTGATTGAGGAGTTGTCAAAGGGATTTTCGCAATGTGGTATTTGTAGTTCATGTGAAGTAACAACAAATTTTGATCAAAGACAATGATTTTGATTATTATAGGTAGGGTTTTGAACCAAAGGCTTGCAAGATTCTTGAACATCTTGTTGTTATGTCTGTCTTATTTGTATTAATTGTTCTTCTAGATGGGTGTTTTATTCTTCAAGTTTTATCATAGGGGTTATCATATTATTGTTTCATAATTCTTATTGGCTCATCATATTGTATTTATTAATTATTAGTATGGTTTAAGGATTCTAGTTTAGTATTCCATAATGATGAAGACTCCACTGCCTAAATATTTCCTTCAATTTGTCTTGCCCTCATCCTCAAGGATGCTACTCATGGACTTTTTTTTCCAAAGTCCAGCTACTTTACTTATATGTGTTGTGTAGTTTGGAACAATGTTAGGCATTATTCTACATTCAATTGTAAATGGTCATTGAAGCAATATCAGAGGTCCAGATGTGGTTTGGTTTTGGTTTTAAACTACATATGTAGTGGCTGGTTTTTATTTTTAAATTTCTTGCTTAGATATATTCTAAATCTTTATCAATTGTTTAAGAAGAAATTGGGCTAGGCCTATTCTCTTAATATATGAAATGAAAATTTCTTCAACTAATCTATACTAAGAAATATGGTCAACCAAAAGATTTCATTAACTCTATCTTGACTGAATACTCAAGGATATTACCCTAGGTAACAATAGGTACTTCTTATTTCTTTGTATAACAATGCTAAGGACAATATTAGGCACCTCATTTTTTCATTGGAAGATCATGGCGAATGAGAAGTGAAATTTTTTCAAGAGGAATCAATGCATTATAAAGTTGTGTTAAATTTGATATGCAGTAGTTTTAAGTATTTTGTTGATTGAGGAATTTTTTTGAGTTTATTATATAATTGTTTTTCAGAGGAAACAAGGCTAGTGTTGCTAGAATTATCTCATATGTTGCTCTATATTTTATGACATGAAAAATACTATCGTTGGATCATAACTATTATCCTTTTGTTGGGACTGGTCCAATTGTTGATCTCTTGGCAGGATCCTTGTTAGGAGGAACAATAGTTATGTGCACATATATGCTGGATTTAGCTCGTACCAGGCTAGCATATCAGACAAGTTATTTTAGAGCTTTAATTCTTAGAGTATAGTAAAATTATAAATTTCTAATGGTTTATGACATGCTTTCTAATATGCATCTTACCAAATGTTGAGATAAATCTTTTAAACTGCATGTAGACAAATGTCAATAAGTATAGAGATACAACCTCTAAATTTAAAATATTTTTTCACAAAATTTGTGTGTGATTGTCTGAGAGTGTAAAGAGATGTCTCTCTTAGAATATTGAATATTTAAATTTAATAATAAAGGTATATAAACTTATTCTTTGTCTACCATATAGGTAACCCTAAGGAAAAAGTTATCTCATATGCTTTAAAAAAAATGCATATGTGGAGAACAAGATTTTACAATTGAAATAAACTGGAAATTAGAAGACATCAATGCATATCTAACTTGTTACTTTTATTTGTACTAGTTTTTATGTTCTTGAATTTACTTGTGCACCTGATGAACATGGTATGCCAGTAGTAGATATTGTTAAGAATATTTCATATGAAGGTACATTGAAGTTAGTACCTAAATTTTATGATAAGTTTGATGATAACAGAAAGAGAGAGATTGAAGAGGCGGTGATTAGATATCTAATCAGATTCAAGAATGAAGTAATTGAAATTGATTTTGAATTCCCTGAAAGCCTATTCAAAATAATTGCATAGGAAGGCTTGTGAATTGAAAGAATATAATAGGATAAGGGAGAAAGTTATTGTTGACATATGTCATGTTATATCATATGTTGAAGTGTAGAGACTCCTCAAAGAGTCAAGACCTGAATTCAAAAGTAAAGAAAGGATGTATATGTTAATGCTTGGGGAGATAATAAAAGTAGTAGAAGAGAAAAAGAACATAATGAAGACATATCTAGAGAAGAAATAATATGATGAACAAGTAACAAGTTTTCAGCTCCACAACTTGGTTTGTCCAAGAAGAGTTCTCCTAAAAGTGTGTAGAAAGAAAAAGGAAAAAACACTGATGTGCAATAAAGTTTAGAAAAAACAAGAGGTGTAAATGAAACACAAGGAAAGAGTACAAGTGTGAAGAGTCCACAAGAAAGAACAGGAGGTGCACAAGCCACACCACCTAGAACAATGAGTGGTAAAGTGGAACCACCAAAGGTTAGTGTTGCACAAGTTGCACAAATGACAGTTGTAGCGGCATGTGACATAGGTGTACCTAAAATTCTCATGGAAGAGTTAGTTGATGATGTCATGGACTCTCAATAATATATGTCTAAGCAAACTATAATAAAGATCCCTGAGATTAGAACATAGAGTGAACAAGAGAAGGAACAGGAACTTGAAAAATAAATTACAGAAGAAGAGAAAGAAAAGGAGAAAGAAAATGAGGAAGAAAAAGAAAGAAATCAGACATTGATGCAAGAAAGGAAGTTAAACACAAAGAGATTGAATTAGTATAGGTAATCTATCCTCTAAATACTATACTTACATTGCCTGAAGAAATCCCAAGTGTAGGAGCAGAAAGCAAGATTGAAATTTTTAACAAGGGAAATAAGTTAACACAGGAAAGATACATTGAAAGGTCATTATTCATGGGGTTGGATACCATTTCTATTGACATTGAATTACCCTAAGGACCAGTTGATATATAACAATCGCCCTACTACAGAAACTCAACTTTTCTCAATTTGCCGAGGTGCAAGCCAAAGAGGAGATGTTGAAAAGTTACAAAGAGGATATCAAGTTGATGATAGAAGCGTCCGATGTTTTGAAGAAGTTGATCCCATCACATGGAATTAATATAGAAGATAGTCCCTCAACTTAATTCAAGAAATTAATTGGTGAGATAAGAACTCAATTTGAATCTTTTGAGAAGTCTGCAGAACTTAAGGTGAGAAAAGAATTTGATGAGAAGATATTTGAGTACCTTAAGAAAATAGTTGCATATGACAGAATGATCTTGAGTACACATATAAAAAATATAATAGAGGCTATTACTGAAGGTAGAAATATATATAAATCATGTCTATATGTCAATATGTTTGTGGCAGATTTTGAGAAGAAAATAAAGGATTGTGCACACCAAATAGAGTATATTGCTCAAAATTTTGACCACTATCATGCTTCCAAATATTCAATAGAGAGTTAATTTGTACCATTTCTTGAAAAAATAATGAGTCTTAAGAAAGACAAGGACAAGATGATTGGAAAAGTGAGTGAGATGAGAAATCTAATTACTCCAAAACTCCACACACTTTTCTATGCTTTGAACGAAGCTCAAGAAGCCATCCAAGCCTCATAACCAGTTAACTTGGAGAAGGCAGAGACAACTTCTTACATCTTTCATGCACATGTGTATGTTTTGAGCTTCCTAAGACAAGGATGAGACACAAATTCGCAATTATTGAATATCATCTATGCAGATATTTTTGCAATGATGTAAGTGTTACCCAAATTTCCCATCCTATCCAAATTTTGTTGCAAGTGGAGAAAATGAGGCTCCCACAAGGGTAGAGCCCAGCTTGTAGGGTTCTTGTCATGATTTATAATCTTTTCCTTGTTCTTTGCATATTTATAGGCCTGGTTTAAGCCTTTGATCATGTCTTGAAATGCGTAAACCCTAAAGCCTATATAACTTGTTCTATTTTCAAGTTATTTTTCCAAGTAACTTAAGTATCTTTTAAGTCATGTGCGCTTTAACCTCCTTTGTTTATCTCTGAATCTCAGAATGGAAAGGAATGTTCTCTTTTCATCTAGAGACTTATCTTAGTTTGTTGATCACTTTATGTTCTTATTATGATCGGAGGGTTGTTGTTGAACCTCGCAATATTTCAGACAAGTCATGTAAGTTCTCAAGATTTAGCATAGATCGTTGATCTTGTTCTGATCATGTGGATGACGCTAGATCTTGTAATGTAACCTGTGCTCAAGACAACTCAATTTGAGGTTTATTGCGAGATTTAGAGGTAAGCATGTTGTGTGATCTCCAAATGGAACCAAAGTTAAGGAAAACCTTATGAGATTATGCGTGTGTCATTGATCGAGATTGAGATCAGTGGTTCTCGCTGAGTCGCTAGATGAATTCAAGATTGGCATTTCTATTCTGAGATTCAATGCAAGTCATCGATCAAGTTCTAATCTTACAGTGGTCATCAAATCTCATGATCAAACCAGATTCAAGCAAAGCATTTTGAGATCATGAGATAGCCTTGTCACTAGATCTCTAGATTTAATCAGAGGTAAAGTCTAGTTCAAAGGTTTCTTTATCTCCAGATCTCTAGATATACCTGAGTTAAGATCAAGTCTAATAAAGTTAAAATGGACTAGCCAAGGATAAAATTTGGGCAGTTGATCAGGAAAAGGATCTATGGTTGGCACTAGATTGCTAAAAAAAGTCAAAATTGACTAAAACATTTAGAGATTTAGCGCAAGATGTCGATGCAGTTTTGATCTTACAACTGTCACTTAATCTCGTGATAAACTCATAGTTAAAGCCAAGATCTATAGACTTAGAGATACAAATGATTTCAAGTGCCCAGGGTTAAATACCAGTTAAAGGCAAAGATCATATGAGAGATAGATCTGATGGTCAGCGCTAAGCCTCAATGGCCAAGATGAAGCAAGTTAATGTTCAAGGCACTGTGACATCGTGTCACATGTCCAGATCAGGTCCAAGATTAAAGACAAGATAAAGATAAAGAAAGAATCTACGACTATGCTTTAAACAAGAGATCAATTCTTATTCTGAGCCATTAATGAGACTCTCTGTGCCACCTTGACCATTTATGTTTAAATTCAAATATTTAAATGTTTTTCTCAAAGTTTTTCATGGCGGTGGCAATGTTTTCAACTTACAAAGAGGGTAGATAGATCGAGATGATGTGTCTGCTTGAATTTATAGTGATATGGGATATTTTCAAGGCTAATCTGATTGTCTGAGATATTTCCCAAGTGCATTAATAGATGGACAAGACCGATTTAGGGTTTCTGTATTGTTTAAAGAAAATCTATTGTAACCCTAACTTTTCCAATCTTATCAGATGGATTGACTCCTGAGCCTATGTGCTAGGGGAGCTTGTATATAAGTGTTTTCATTGCTTTTGTAGTTAGTTTTTAGATTCTTATGCAAGATTTTTTGTGGCATTTTATTTGACCCTAGATTTTCATATGTTTGTAATCTCTCATTGAAGTTCAGATTATGCAAGACTCTTTGTGACATTTTCATTGTCCCTGGGTTTTCTTGTTTGTATTTCTCTCTTTGAAGCATAATATAGAGATTAATATTGGAGAAATCTTAGAGTTTTGAGCTCTCTTTCTTCCTGCATCTCTGTGCACTATTGTGGGTGATTAATTTAGGTGAGCTTGTGGATTCTGTTCATCCCCTATCATTTTGTCTCACTTCTATGCCTATTTGTTGGAGTGGATGTCTATTTGCAGGTCATAGTCCATGTCTATTCCTTGAATATGCTATTGTTTGTGAAATATTCTCTTTCCTTGAATAACATCTTTTCATTTCAGACCTCTCTATGAAACACTTATGCAAGCCTATTAAGGAAGTTGTGCTTATTTAGATTTAGGAATTTCATGCTAGTTCTTAGTCATTGTGCTGTGATTCATGTCACTTTCGGTGTATTAACTTGCAAGTTAAAGTTTTTCTTTATTTTACTTCAGTTCTCCTTCTATCCCTTTTCCTCCCAGGTTTACTTTTTATGTTTTAAGAGCAAAAATAGGTGATTATCCAAGAGGAACCGACCTAGAATCCAGAGGTTTAACTTCAGTTAGCATTGGTCCCACAACCTAGAAGTGATCCCTATGTTATACCATATCATTAGGCTTAAGAGCTTGATAGGGTGAAAATTTGGTGTATAATATTAAGTAAGCAATTTTTGTTCGTATATATGCAGCATATATCTCTTTTGAAGTTTTTGGAACAAGTTTTTGGTCGATGTATTGGCATAATGGCTCAACCCTTTTCCATTGGTGTCAAAGGGGGAGTGCAGAAGTGTAAAATTCTTGTAGATATGCTTGAATATATCTAAGGGGAAGCTTGACTAATTTTTTGGAAAATTCTTTTTGGAGTGAAATGTCATACATATTTTTGAAGTGGGACCCTTAGACAATTTTCACTACGTGTTGTCATCATTGCCAAAGGGGGATATTGTTGGAAAGATGGGAAGATATGTGGTAAAATGAGTAGAGTGTTATCATTGATGGAAAAAACATGATGTTTAGACCTTATTTTCACATGCATAATTCATTAGAATATCAGATCAAGTGGTAGATCTAATTTTGGTTAAGTACAGGAAACAAGGTAGAATGTTCTAACATCACAAATAGTTTTTGATAAACAAAGGCTACCACTTTAGTATTCTGGAGTGTGTAACTAAGGGGAGCATAATCAAGGTATATTATCACTAATCCCAAATATTCATAGAAAGATCTTTTGGTGCGTAGAAGTTATACACTTCTGAGTGGAAGCTTCAAGGTAGACAATTAGAAAGGGCTGAAATGATAAGGAGAATCTTATTGTGCAAATCAATAAAAAAAATTAAGGGCAAAACCATGGTCAGATTAGTTGATCCAACATTTTAAGAGGTATATCAATGATTATCCTTATTTGAAATGAGATTTGGACTCTATTTTAGGTGGCAGAACAAAAAATGGTTTACATTTCCCAAAAATATTTTATGTCGACAATGTGAGATGAATAATGCATTGCACAAGTATAAAATTGATGGATGAGATTAGGGAAAGAATGTAGGTTGATGTTCAAGGATTTTAGATACATGACAGGGGTTTGTGTTATTCCCTGTATACTATTCCCTACATTTTGTGTGGGCAAAATGTTGGGTCCCCCATGTTATCACTATTAAAATCTTGAAGAGATCTGGTCTGAATCATGAAGATTTTGCTATCCTTGTGGTTTATTTAAGCCCTAATTTCAAAATTATATCCATTGGTAAAAATCCCTAAACCCTTCATGTCTTGTTTCTAATTTTTCATTAACTTTTTGAACCAATTAAGTTTTCATTTTATCATGTTCTTGGTCGAAGAATATTCCTTTTTATTCATCTTCACCTTGTCGAGTGGTCTCAAAATGAGAAAGAATATGCTCTTTGTATTAAGAGATCAAGCGCAGGCTGCAGATCAAGTTTCCATCGTGCAAACAATGCCAGACATCTAGATAGTCTTGTTCAACCATTTCATTGGGAGATTCAGCGAGGGTCATGGATCAAGTTCTATTCTGACATGATTGTAGGGTTTGCACCAAATCTCTAAATAGACTCTGAGGTTAAGAAATGATTCAAAAACTTCAAGAATTAGTTATCTTGTAATCTCTAGATAAACCTAAGGTAAAGCTCAAGTCAATTCAGGTTTACTTCGAGATTCAACATAGATCGTTGATGTATGTTAAGATCAAGTGTCTACGCGTGATCTCCAGATTTGACCCAGGTTAAGGTAAACCTTCCATGATTATCTTTTTCCTTTGGTTGTTGAATCTCTAGATGGAATCAGAGTCAATCATGGTTAGGTCAAAGTCAAGTTGAGTTTGCTGAAGTAAGATTGTGGTCGTTCAATGAAATTAGAATCTGTGGCTTGCCGTGATCTCTGGATTTGACCAAAGTTAGTGAAATGATCCACCGATCTGGAGATACAAGGAAATAAATTCATCAGGGTTGAAGGTGGGTTCAAGGTTGGTTTGTCTATGACTAGTTAAAGTCTGAGCAAGTTAGTTTTGATCAGAAGATTAACGTAAAGCCTCAATGTATAAGATGTAGATCTTTAATGATTGAGGCATTGCACCTGGTCGCCACCTGTACTTCTGTCAGATCTTGGGCCTGTTTAAGGTCGGTTATCAAGTGATTAAGTTAGATTTTATCCTATGGTTGGTGTGAAGCCGCAATAAAAATATGCGCAAGATCTAATCATCAAGGAATTATATATTTTTTCCATGTGTCTATGGTGGGTCTTGTTCAACGCTAAGTAAAGTTAAAGACAAATCAAGTAGAAAGGATCAGACGAATGACACTTTTCCTTAATGCGTAAGATGAAGTTCTTTACTAATTGAGGCATTGCACCTGATGAACACGTGGCCCATTGGGTCCAGATGAAGTAAGAAAGAGTAAAGAAAAGCACATTTAAGTTGAAAAAGATGGTGCGATCAGTGTGAAGCCTTGATGCAAAAGTGATAGTGATCTATTCTTTGAGGCATTGCGCCTACATGCCACTTGTCCTTAATTAGATCTGAAAGCCCGAGTAACCTAAAAGGATCTACGACTCTATTTTAAAGATCTAAAAAGTTTAAATATGGATTGTTGATGCTGATTTCTATGTCGTTTGTAGCCGTTTAATTGCTCTTAAAATATTTGAAAGACTTTCTCTGGTTTTGTAAGCGGTGATCTATGTCGTCTTGCTACAGAGAGTTTAATGGATCAATTTGATCTTCTGGGCTATATTTTTACACCTGTTAGATACCGTATGGAGGAGAGGTTGGTGTTTCTGAGAACATTTAGTCATAGATTATCTTCTTAGGGTTTCTATTAGCATGTAAACAATATTCTAAACCCTTGGCTTATCCCATTCAGTTCTTCACATTAAATGAGGAGCTATTTTAGAGTTTTATAATGCAGATTTGATCAAATTTTCAAGAACATGAGCTTTCCCAGAAAGTTAGTTGACTTTCTATAAATCTGAAGGGTTAAAGTTCCTAAAATAATTAATATAGACAAGACATTCCATTTATTATTCCTATTGCAGGGTATTATTCTTTAGTTTCCCAATAAGTTGGCGGCTAGATTAAATTTCTTACAGACTGGAGCATGGAATGTTTTACTAGAATGGATGACAGAGTTGCTTGATAGTTGAAATGATTTAATATTATCTATCATTTAATATTTTAATATTTCTATCCTTAACCCTAATTAGATATTAAGCTTGTTACAGTCCTTGTTTCTATAAAAGGACTTCCAAGATCATTTTGTAAGGATGGGAATTTTATGCCACAAAAGCTTGTAAAAGTTATGCATATTTTGATCAAGTTTATCAGTGTTCTCTTTGGCTCTGATTTCATATATACTTGATGCTTTAATATCAATATATGTCTGTACTTCCTATGATTTGAAGAATTTGAATGAATAGTTGTCTCTGTTTCTAGTTTTTGTACGATTGGTTGTTAAGGAAATTTCAAGCCATTACTTTATAAGATAGAGTGTCAAATTGTTTTAAGGTTTCTTTCAAGGAGAGAATTAAATCCTTAAGATAGTTTTAGTTAATAGGAGATTGAAACATATTTGATAAGTATTTCTGCTTCTAGGAAGTGTGAATAGATTATGTAAGGCATAGTCTAATCCAGTATTCAGTATAGGATTTACATTTGATGTGTCTTTGATATTGAAGGTCTTTACATATTGAATGACTCCATGCCCATTAGATAAGGAAATGATATGATATTGTAGATTGTGTAGTTCCCATCAAATTTATACACAAATTGTTATTATTTTCATTTTTATGTTATATTAATCCCACCTGTTGAAAACTACTACATCTTTAGGGAAGTAAATAGGTCAGCCTTGCTTGAGTTTGGAACTCAAAAAGAAGAAGGATGAGAACCCTTATTTCACTATTATTTTCTCTTATCAAGTTCATAGTCTGGCTTGTGAAGCTCTGCATTAAATTGGTTGTTAACATTTGTAGGATTTGTTATCAACTATTGCAGTAAAAGGTAGGAGTAGATCATTGTGAAATGTTAATCCATTGCATGATTTATTGAAGAAAATTAAATCAAGTTAGGTACACCCACCTGAACTTATGGACCTCAAAGTGAAGGAGGATTTAATCCTCGTTAATTGGACTTGTTTCTTGACTTAATCAGAATTTGGGTTTTATAAGGGTCAAGTATTGCTGCTATATAGGATTCTGAAAGAAAAAGCTCCAATGTAGGATTTGAGAAATACAAATCCACAGAATACCAAGAATACCTGCATGCAAATAACCCGTTATAAGAGAGAAGCAGAAGGAGGAAAAAGCAAAACTCGGAAGTTGCTTAGAAAGTGAGAGCGAAATTATAATCTGAATTAATGAAAAAAGAATTACAAGGTTCAACCTATAAAGGTGAACAAAATCCTAAAGCCTAAAAAAGCTAGGTTGCACATTAATAATTAATAAAAGAATTAATTATTAATGCAC
>MU227243.1:648715-691061 GCA_018584345.1 Thuja plicata
TAATTATTAATGCACCTAAGAGAAAGCTTAAGCACTAAAGAGTAATAACTTAACTAATTAAATCAACATGATTTAATTAATAAGAAAACTAAAGATTACTCTAACACCCCCCCTTAAGCTAAGCGCAGGGGTTAAGCTAACCTAGCACAGCTATGAAAGCAGGAAATGGGTCCTGACAACAAGGCCTGATCAGGTACCCAATGCAAGGAAATCTCTGTAAACCGGAGACAAAGAAGAAAACCCAGTGGGAAAACCCCTCTCCAAAAAGAGATAGAAAATGTAGAAAAGAAATGGCTCAAGAGACTCTCTCAAGACCATAAGTACAATCAGCCCCCCCATGAGAGAGGGATGAGACACCAAAGTCCCCCCAGAATGAAGAAACTCATGTCATAATGGTAGATGCCTGATGTAGAATCCAAAAGGAGATCCTGAAGCAGCAAATGATATTCCTCCCCTTGGGAAGAAACGAATCCAAAGGATGATGTCGAAGAAACCCTGTGAAGAGTGATGAACCAATCTGTCTCAGGATGTGTGCCATGATCAGATGCTGAAGAATCTCTTTGTCTGAACTGAAACAAATGATGCCAAATCCAAACTGATGTGGAGAATCCTAAAATGCAACCATAGAATGCATGGATAATGGTGGGCAAACAGTGATAACCTGGCTATCAAGGTAGAGGAGATGAATGTCCTCAAAATAATCCTCCAAATCTGTAGTATAAGACTCAACAAACAAGAAAGATATGTATGCAACATAAGAGTCCAAAGTATCTGTCTGGAAGATGTATGATTTTCTATTGCACAGAATTAGGAGCAATAGGAGATGCTGATAAAGTCTGAGTTTGAAGAGTGGGAACTGTGAGACAAGCCTTTGATCCATCGAAACATGTAAGGGTGTCCAAATACTCAAGCTCCACTAAAGTATCACGATCAAATGGTGTATTCTCTCTCTCCAAGCAATGGGTATGAGATAATCTGAAGCAGGATCCTCTGGGAATGGAGAGAGATTAGGGTCTCCATGTATCTCCCAAAGACATGTCTAAATTGGGTGAGGACAATCAATGTCTAATATAGCCAACACAGTGTCATGATCAACACTAGACACTATAATTCCTATTATGTGATCTCTAATAATATCCCATGCTAATTTTCCCTCTGAAGTGGATGGTTCAGGTATGAGATCATACAAATAAGACAAAATATTAAGCCACCTACAATGTGTAAGTATACCCTTTTCCCATGACTCATAATTACCCCATTCTAGAATAACAACATAAGGGTGAGAATAAAAACCCATGATAACTCTTCACATGAAACAAACTGAGTGTTGAAAAACACAAGTTTTGACTTTGACTGGAAAAATAGATTAAAAAAATGCAAAAATAGAAAATAAAACCTACATAATGAGATAGAGGTCAGAAAGAGATTTCTGATGATATAAGGAAGTCAAAAATCTGATGCTATATGCTCAAGATATGGCCAAAATACCAAAAGTGTTCAAAACTGCCCCAAAGAAGGTTTGAGAGTAAACCCTGGTGGTTAGGTTAACTGCTAGAGGTTAACCACTAGCGGTTAACTGACGGCGGCACCCATTTACAAAGTAGTGTTGATTTTTAACACTGCATGCGTTAGTTTTTAACGCAAAAATAATTAAAAATTGATTTTTTAAATTTTTCACCTCAAAATTTGAGTCGGAGAGAGAAATTTTTTTCCAGAGGCTACTGTGGCCAAAAATGGCAAACTTTATATGAAAATTGACTCTCCCGGGCCTTCTGAGCATGATGGTGGTGTCCTTTTTTTTCTCAATGTGCTCCAAAAAAAAGTGTCTCTTCTAGATTGAAGAAGAAACCCCAGAAAAGCTGTGGTTTTTGCCCTTGAAACACTGCTTCACAAACACCAGACCAGGCAGTAGTAGTGTGGCTCTGATACCGTGTAGTATTTGAGAAATACAAATCCACATAATGCCAAGAATACCTGCATGCAAATAACCTGTTACAAGAGAGAAGTAGAAGGAGGAAAAAGAAAAACTCAGAAGTTGCTCAAAAAGTGAGAGCAAAATTATAATCTAAATTAATGAAAAAAGAATTACAAGGTTCAACCTATAATGGTGAACAAAACCCTAAAGCCTAAAAAAGCTAGGTTGCACATTAATAATTAATAAAAGAATTAATTATTAATGCACCTAAGAGAAAGCTTAAGCACTAAAGAGAAATAACTTAACTAATTAAACCAACATGATTTAATTAATAAGAAAACTAAAGATTACTCTAACACACCCCAGTTCTTTTGTTCTTTCTCCTTTTTCTTTGTTGTTTTTCTTTGTTCCTCTCCAGGATCTGGGATCCCAGAGTCTATCCTCTATCACCATGGTTTTTACACGGTCTTCAGGCATTTCAATTTCATTGATCCTTCTTTAGCATTATGGAGCCTGAATGCCTGGATCTCAAAATGTGGAGCATTTAATTAACGTCAGAGTTGTACATCACATTTAATGTTTCCCTCTCTGGACTGTCTATAAAGAGACAATTTAGAGATCATTTTAACCACCGAGTAATAGAAATTATACCTAAGAGAACTTCTATGACTGAGACTCTTGGCTTGTAAATTAATGTATTTACTGTGAGATTTGGCTATGTATTGAGTGTTTGTGAAATATCTATGGGCTAGCGTATGCTTTCCTCTCTTTAGGTAAGTTATTTTTTGCATATTTTGTTGGTGTTTGTAGGTTTGGTTCATTACATCATGTAGAGATGTGTTGTAGATGTCTGCCACCATTCCCTAGACTTACTTCATTCAGCCCATCCAAGGGATAATCATAATGTTGTGTCGCATCTTCGGCAAGCCCAATGCAAAATAATACGACCCCTGGTGTATTATTTCATCATCAATGTTGTTACAGGCTTAGCCTACTTTGACTGGGCCCAAATCATTTCGAACCGCATAGACCAAAAATTGCAAGAAGTTGAAAAAAAAAAAGCATTTTTTCATGAATTCCTTCGCAGTATGGTTCATCACCAATTGCGTAAGCATTGAAGGCCTCCAACAAGTTGGGTACATGAGCGACCATTCCCTGAGGCATTATATAGAGTGAATGATGCCTTCATATATAACAGGATAATTAGACTCAACAAGGATGTCGGATATGTAATGACTTAAAAATGGTCAACTAAACCCAAAGCCCCTAATCTCGATCTCTCATCAAGAAAACCCTAATATTGATCACCTTCCTAACCTAAAGGCAATTCATCATCTTCAGTCTGATCTTACCTAAACCCTATGTCCTATTCTTGTCGAACTTGATTTAATTATTTAATTCCTAAATCCCAAGATATTGGCAAATAAACCTTGTCATTTATTTAATTAATATCATAGTATGTTGATTAAATAAATAGATAATTGTCAATTAAATATAAAAATGAATTAAAATTAATAAATTGAGTAAAAAGTGTATTTAAATAATTTAATTATTTAAAATTGCATCTTTGTGTCATCATTTCAGGTGACTAAACATCAAATTAGAAAAAAATCTTTCTTGTTCAGTTAACTAAACCTTTTCTTCACCTCATTTCGGAAACAATCCAATTAACTAAAAGCTGACTCAGTTAACTCCTCTTTCAACTTTAGAAGTTTCCCGAATGACTGATCAGTCAGTTCAATTAACTGACTCTCTCAACCAATGGTCTTCCTTGCACATGGATTTTGCTTCTTTGAATCAATCTTATCAGTTCTTCGAAGTTCAATCTCAATCGTCAGTTTGAGAGAGATTTCCTATTAAAGAAAGCTTCATTTTCATCACAAAGGATCTAAGATTTTTGAAGTAGAGTTATTATGTTATTTTTGTCTCTCATCTTTTATTAAGAATTTAGTAGTTTTGCTTATTTACATGTTTCAAGCATTTCAATTGAGAATCTAGGAACACTTCATTTGGGTTTTAAAATCAATTAGTTAATCATTGGATGAATATTCCTTCACTTGCATCATAAATTAATAATCATTGTTTCATATCCTTTATTAGATAGTGTCAAGTCACTGGCTTTATAATGATCTAAGAGAAAACTCCCACTCCTGCCTACTAGAAGGCAATAGGTCGATTTAGATTCATTTATTATTTTCGTAGTTTAATGTTTTCTTAGATTAAGTATGCAATGAAATATTGAAGTTTGCTTTGATAGATTAGAGGTCCACTTTTCACACACATTTTTGGTGCCCACCATGGGTCAAAACATTGTACGATTTGAGAAATAAAAATCCACAGAACGCCAAGAATACCTGCATGCAAGAAACCTGTTATAAGATAGATGCAGTAAGGAGGAAAAAATAGGACTCAAAAGTTACTCAAAATGTGAGAGAAAAATTATAATCTGAGTTAATGAAAAAAGAATTACAAGGTTCAACCTATAAAGGTGAACAAAACCCTAAAGCCTAAAAATCTAGGTTGCACATTAATAATTAATAAAAGAATTAATTATTAATGCACCTAAGAGAAAGCTTAAGCACTAAAGAGTAATAACTTAACTAATTAAATCAACATGATTTAATTAATAAGAAAAATAAAGATTACTCTAACACCCCCCCTTAAGCTAAGTGCAGGGGGTAAGCTAACCTAGCACAACTATGAAATTAGGAAAAGGGTCTCGACAACAAGGCTTGATCAGATACCTAATGCAAGGAAATCTATGTAAACTGGAGACAAAGAAAAAAACCCAATGGGAAAAAACCCTCTCCAAAAAGAGATAGAAAAATGCATAAAAGAAATGGCTCAAGAGACTCTCTCAAGACCATAAGTACAACCAGCCCCCCATGAGAGAGGGATGAGACACCAAAGTCCCCCCAAAATGAAGAAACTCCTGTTACAATGGTAGATGTCTGATGTAGAATCCAAAAAGAGATCCTCAAGTGACAAATGATATTCCTCCCCTTGGGAAGAAATGGATCCAAAGGATGATGTTGAAGAAACCCTGTTAAGAGTGATGAACCAATTTGACTCAAGATGTGTGCCATGATCAGATGCTAAAGAATCTCTTTGTTTGAACTGAAACAAATGATGCCAAATCCAAACTGATGTGGAGAATTCTGAAATACAACCATTGAATGCACTGATAATTATGGGCAAACAGTGATAACCTGACTGTCAAGGTAGAGGAGATGAATGTCCTCAAAATAATCCTCCAAATCTACAATATACGACTCAATAGACAAGAAGGAGATGTCTGCAAGATAAGATTCCAAAGTAGCTATGTTTGGAAGGTGAATGATGCCCTGTTGCACGGAATCAGGAACAACAGGAGATGTTGGTGAAGTCTTAGTCTAAAGAGTAGGAGCAGTGAGACAAGCCTCTGATCCATCAGAAGATGGAAGGGTGTCTAAATACTCAAGCCCCTCTAAAGTATCATGATCAAAGGGTGTATTCTCTCTTTAAGAAATGGGTATGAGAACATCTAAAGCAGGATTCTATGGGAATGGAGAGAGATTAGGGTCTCTATAGATCTCCCGAAGACGTGTCCAAAGTGGGTGAGAATAGTCAATGCCCGATATAGCCAACAGAGTGTCATGATTAACACTAGACAATATAAGTACTACTATGTGATCTCTAATAATATCACATGCTAATTTTCCCTCTGAAGTGGTTGGTTTAGGTATGAGATCATACAAATAAGGCAAAAAATTAAGCCACCTACAATGTGTAAGTTTACCCTTTTCCCATGACTCATAATTACCCCATTCCAAAATAACAACTGAAGGGTGAGTAGAAAACCCCATGATATCTCTTTTAAATGAAAAAAAGTGAGAAATATGACCTTACCACATTTAGATCAAAACCTGGTGTAGTGAGGAGGGAAATGAAAGCCACAACTTTGAAACTAAAAATAGGTAGTCAAACAACCATATTTTCATACTAAACCTGCTTGAGGAGAACCAGCTCAGAAAGATCTTTCCAACGGTATATGGCACTTTGAATTTTGACCCCGTATGCTCAAGATATGGCCAACACACTGAAGGCTGCCTTTTTTGAAGAAGTGTCAAACTTGTGTGACGGTTTCATGACCATCAATTTTAATTACCATATGTGACCTATGGCCACTGACATCACTGCTTGCATATGCGTACCTTGTTGCACATGAGGGTACTTTTAAAAAGGTACACACCTTTTCCTTTGTAAAAAGATTTTTTAAACAAACATCTGGAAACATTGTTTTTTTTAAAAAAAAAAACTTTATGAAAAAAAAAAAAATTCGCTATTTTTTTCATTTTTTATTTTTTTTGAATGTTTTTCTCAAAAAACATGCCCAAACAGCCCCAGAGGCCAAATTTTTTTTCTCCAGACGCACAGTAGGCTAAATATGTCGTGCTTCATATCAAAATAGGGGTTTTGGGGCCTTCTGGACTCAATCGTGAGGTCGGTTTTTGTCCAAAGTGCTTGAAAAAAAACTCTATCCCTAGATTGATGACAAAAACCCTAAAAAAGCTAAGGTTTTCTCCTTTGAATCACTGCTTAAGAAAACACCAGAACGGGAAGTAGCAGTACGACTCTGATACCATGTAGGATTTGAGAAATACAAATCCATAGAACATCAAGAATACCTGCATGCAAGAAACTTGATACAAGAGAGAAGCAAGAAGGAGGAAAAAGAAGGACTTAGAAGTTACTCAAAATGTGAGAGCAAAATTATAATCTGAGTTAATAAAAAAAGAATTACAAGGTTCAACCTATAAGGGTGAACAAAACCCTAAAGCCTAAAAAAGCTAGGCTGCACATTAATAATTAATAAAAGAATTAATTATTAATGCACCTAAGAGAAAGCTTAAGCACTAAAGAGTAATAACTTAACTAATTAAATCAACATGATTTAGTTAATAATCAAACTAAAGATTACTCTAACAAAAATCTCATTTGTGACTACACATTTTGTAAAATTTGTGAGCCTTGGATTTATAATCTGTACATTTTACCTTCCAAACTCGTACAATCTTTCTCACTGTGCAATACGAGTGAGAGTCAAAACTCGTATTGGTATTAGTACATTCTCGTACTAGAACTCAAGGATACTTCCAGGAAGTTATGTTGTTCTATTTTTTTTAACAACAAGCATTTCATTTCGGTTTTTCTAACATTTAATCACTTGTTTTTTTTCTATGTTCTGATATCCACAGTTTAACATCTTTCTGCAGGATGATTGACAGAGATTTCTATTTTGAAACACTCTTGTAGGACGATTGACAAAGAATCAAGCATCAAACTATTGACAATGTCTTGCAGGTTGCCTATGCACAAATCAACTTAACATTGTTCTTTTTTTTATTAAGATAGGAGCCTCACATGCAAGACATTAATTAAATAATAATCTTCTTGATGTGTTTGAAATGGCAATGATGTTAGGAGATTATGCTCTCATCCTCTCAGGAATGATCAGAAATCTAGAAGCATGGTTGTCATTTTTTGCGGTATGATCACACCTTGTAGAGGATCTGTCACAGTGGCAAAAGGTAATCACCCTGTGAGAATGACCCAAGTAAGGACATGCTAATGTCAAACCAATCCAACTCACTATAAATAAATTTCTTCCTTAAGATTAATGTCTTGGAAGATGAATACCATTTGAGATTATACTCAACTCTCACCTAACACATAGTAGGGCCCTCAGATCTCAATCACATTTATGTGACTACTTGTGCTAAGGTTCTTTGTGGGGCTACATGCCTCAATTGTGCTTGCACGAACACAAAGGATGTATTCAAATGGATACCCTTACTAAGAACCCTAGAATAAAAACCACCTGAATCACCTCTAAAAGTGAGATAATCTAAGTGCAAGGGAGATAGTAAATCCCCCATGAGACTCACCATATCACGCATCCATTAGCATTCATAGTCAGATAGTACAACATCACTAGACCCATTGTGTGGCTGGTTTTGATTTTATTTTGATTAGCTCTTAGCTGTGTACCTAAGTTTTTGAGTGAGGATTTTTCCACTTAGCCAATCTCCTTAGATCTAGCATTTTCTTGTTGTGCTTCAGTTACTTTATTCTACAATGTGGTAAATGTGTTTGAAAACCTGAAATGTCGAAATTAAAGACTGAAATAATTGTGAAACAAGGAATAGAAATTTTTTTTTGCATACAACCATATATCCTGACTCGTACAAGTTAGTATCCTACTCATGTTTACTCGTATCACTCGGTGAGAATACTCGTATCACCCAGTGAGAGTAATCATACGGTGATGTGTATTTTATGTCTATTTTGACCTTTCCTAGGCACACTAGTATCAGAAACCTAGTTCCTCATATCATCTATGGGGAATACTGGTGTGATTTTGTACTCACTCATACAACATTTTGAGAAAATTTTCCAGATTCTCAGGTTGACCTATTTTTACTGCTCACCAGACCTCTGTTTAGTTTATGTGTCATCTCCTAAAATTCTAGTTTAGACCAGTGAGATCATCCCAGTTATTATCATTGGTCATAATTTGTTGGTAGTCTGACTTGTGCTATCGTGAATCTCAATTTTTTGTTCTAGTCCATTGATCAAACTTCCACTATCAGTTCAATATTATTTGTCTACTATGTCCTTATTCTGAGCAGTGAGTGCAGGTTTGTTAAACTTGAACTAAAATAGAGTCTTTTTCTTCTCCTTCTCAGTTGGACATTATCCTATTGTCACCATCATCAATATTGAACTTAGTTATCATGTCGGTGTTACTTCGGCACCTATTGGGAAAATCAGATGATTCATGCCTATTAAAACTAGAATCTCTTTTAGAAAATTTCAAGAGGAAGAGAGACAATATTTTCTATTTTAGGAAAACCCTCCTTTCATAGAGGAACTAGAGACTATAAACAAGTCAATCTCCCCTCACAACAAGTAACCTAATTTAATAATGTCAGGATAAAGACAAGGGCGAGATTAGTCTAGACATATAAATCACAGTGTTAGTGCTCGGGCTACTAATAGTCAGCACTCCTTGAGTGACTTTGAGCCCGATGAGGCCAACATCCTCATATGTAAAAATAAATAATACTTTCTCAAGATGATGAAAACTATTATGACTCAAGAAAAAGAACAATAATTTCTCGAGATGAAACAACAAGGAGCCTGACTTCCTCCTCAATATAGGACTAAAGATGTCATTGTAAAAGAGGAATAAACTCCTTTGACGCTAGTGAAAAAACAATTGCAAGCCTTGCAAACTGAGATGCAAGAGATGAAAAAGAAAAAGAGAAAGTAACCATGAAATATTCTATTGACACCATTTGTCCATTTCCTTTTGCTAAAGGCTTGTACTTACCTCTATTCCTACATGGAGTGGAAATCCCAAAATTTTACATATATGGTGGTCAATCTAATCCATAGGATCATGTTCAGGAATTTTGTGTTCTATGTACAAAATTTATGCATGAACAAACATACCTCATGTGTCTCTTTCCCCGGAGTCTAGGTGGCCAGGACATGGAGTGGTTTTTAAATTTACCCATTAGAATCAAAACTTTAGATGAACTGATAAATCTATTTGTACAATAGCATTCATACAACATACAACAGCTGGTGACAATGATTGATATGTGTAATATCAAACAACAAAAAGGAGAACCTTTTCTAAATTTTTTACAGTGATGGAAGAGAGTCTTTCCTCGATATCCAATTCTCATACTTAAATATGAGAAAATGGATACATTCCCCAACGTGTTGTTCTTCAAGTACAACTTCCCTATTCAGATGCAAGATATACCCACTTCTGACAAAATAATGAAGAGTGCACTAAAAATATAAGAAGCACTTGTCAGAAAGGGTGAGGTCACCCTTTGCAAGGAAATAAATTATGGTTCCAGTTCCAAAGACAAGAACAAATACTGGAATAAAAACAAACATGTGGTAAATGATGGAGTAGTTGATCACATTGCTCCTCAACCAAAGCCAACAATTTTTAATCTGACAAGAAGCACAAAGGCCCTAAAAGCTGTTGAGAACATTGTTAAACCTCCTTAAAAAGGAACTAGTAATCTCATGAAAGAAAAAAATTGGATCAAGCACAAGCGAAACTTCACTCCTCTAGGTGAATACTATGAATCAACACTTAAGACTCTTCTACCAAATAAACTGGTCACATTGCTAGATAACTCTAAACCATATGAACCAGAAGTTAATCCAAAATGATGGAGTGATGATGAATACTGTGAATTTTGTAGGAACAAGGGACACAAGACGAAGAACTGCATGAGACTCAAACATAAGATCCAAGATCTCATCGATAATGAAACAATTACAGTTGGAAATCATGCCACGAATGTTGATC
This sequence comes from Thuja plicata, assembly GCA_018584345.1. Lineage (NCBI taxonomy): Eukaryota > Viridiplantae > Streptophyta > Pinopsida > Cupressales > Cupressaceae > Thuja > Thuja plicata. Next base: position 659,011 of record MU227243.1, read on the forward strand.
ATAAAGAATTCAAAAATACCTTGTCTGAGTATAAGAAAGAAAAAATCTCCAAGCAAGGTGCCAGAATAAACCACACATATGGAACCAATGATGGTAATGGCATTCACATGCTTGAGACAGTCTCTTCCGAGTATTGCAATGTCATTATTGTCAAGAAAGGTGATAAAGAGTCTAGAGAAGCTAACATTGTGACCCACACACAGGAAAAGGTCACCTTTAGAGGAGTTGGACCTTCCAACCCCTCTACATCTAGTAACCAACCAACAACATCCAAACCTTCTACATCGACTAGAAGATAACTAGCTATAACTATGTCAAAGGTGTAAAATTTCAAACAACTGGTTTCATCTCATGTTGCTGACTACAACATTATTGAGAAATTACAAAGAATGAATGCTCAAATATCAATCTTTGAATTTCTCAAAATCTGTCTAGCTCATAGAGAGATTCTGGATAAAGCCTTTTCAATTTCCAATGTCCCTAAGGACTTGGGATTAGATCGGTTTCAATCCATGATGTGTCACTTGACCTCACCTCACTACCTATAATTTTTGGAAGAAGATGATAATTATTTGAGTCACCCTCATAGTCTCCCCTACACATCAAATTCATGATCCACAAGAATACTATCAAATTATTCTTGATAGATGGAGGTGCAGGGTTGAATATTTGTACTTACAAGTTGATAGAACAACTGGGTTTTTCAGAACATGTCATTGATCCCAAAAATAAGATAAGAATAAAGGCATACAATGAACAAGAGAGATCTTCCAAAGGTCTTGTGAATCTACCTATCAGAGTGGGTCCTATCAAAAGAGAGGTCATATTTCAGGTGCCCAATCTTCCGCTAGCATAAAAAAATTTGTTGGGAAGACCGTAGATCTATGAGATGCAAGATGTCTCGTCTACTTGTCACCAGTGTATCAAGTTTCCTTTATATGGTGTTGAAATCACCATTCGTACAGATACCATCTATGCCTGTAATGCACTGAGATAGCTGGTTGAGACTCTCATTCCACACAATAGAGAAGCTTCAACTTCTTAGTTAGCCAGGGAAATAATGAAAGAAATGGAGAAGAAGCAAAAATCAAAGACACTAGTATGGGTGGATACATAGTGGAACCTATTCTATCACTAGCATCCCTTCCTACATCACCTAGGTCTTATGGGAGACCTTCAGAAGAGATGAAACCATCAAAGACAATAGTGAAGGTAATCGATGATGGTAGCTTTATCCAGGCAACTGTGCTGCTGGAGGATGAAAATGAAGAGAAATCAATCCTCGAATGGTTGTATAGAGAACCTGAGGATAATGATGTAAAACATTGTGAGGTCTCCCTGGAGAATGGCAAGGGATATGAACTGGTTTGATGCATGGGTTATCTAGGGAAAGGTCCTATATGATGTAATAAAAATGGACTCATTGAACCTATTTCTCTCAAAAGTAGATATTCTAGGGATACAACTGGCCTATGTTTCTTATCAAATGAAGAAAGGAGAAAGAATGTTACCTTGTTCCTTTGTGTATCCAGTCTATTCTTAATGTGGATGTGGAGCAAAATCCCCAGGTCAACACTACTGAAGAGAAAGTCTCAGAGGAACAACCAGTGGTTCTTGATCAAGCAGAAGCTTAAACCTCCCACAAAAGACTTGAGGGAGAAGAAGAGGACATAACCATCATAGAATTTCTAAAGAGGACTCATCCTAATTGGGATCAAAGAGTATGCTTCACTCATGTCTTAGACATGGTGGCCCAAGACAAAACATACTCTCATGAGTATGAGTTTTATAGTCTATCTAAAGAAACTCTAAATAAAGAGGTTGATATAGTGTAGCAATATGTGACCCCACTTGAGGTAGGTGAAGGCTCAGGGATTAGGTTTGATGAGTTAGATTCAAAAATCCATGACATGGGATTTTATGATGTTGTTAGGGATCTTATAGATTTGAATAAGTCTATACATAGCATTAATCTAGGACATTAGTTAATAGTCCAAGTTTGTGACGAACATATTATGAACACCCTTGAACCCGTCAAATCCCTGCCACTCATGCATCCTGAACTCATTGATTGGGATTTACAAGAAGAGCCCATGAACATTCCTACATTTCCCAATAAGTATGCATTATCATGTTACCTCAATATTGTTGAACTGCTTACTGTTACCAAAATTTATCCCACTGATGTGATTTTTCTAAAATAGAATGTATATGAAAGTAACATGTGTTTGTCAATAACTGAAGGACATTCAGGACTGCATTCAGAAGGAAGGGTATGTGAGGGTTACTAGAGAACATGAGAATGAAAAGTTGGTTGAAATCCATGATATTATTGCTAAGGAGAAACCTTATGGAGACAAAGATCCAAAAAGGTTTTCCTTAATGAAGGGGACAAAAATACCAAGTATTTTTTCATGTCTACTCTTAAGCACATACAGGCTAACAGAATCTCTCATATAAAAATAGATGGTGCTACATCAGAGGATGAAGAGGTTATTAGGATGGAAGCTAAAAATTATTTTCAAAACCTCCTAACAAAAAATAGAGATTTGAATAGGGATGATCAAAGAGATTTGCTGGGATGCATTCCCCATATGCTGAATGAGAATCAAAACTCGGTTCTTAATGCTATCCCCTCTAAATCTGAAATCAAAAAGATTGTCTTCTCCTTTGAAGGAGATAAAGCATCAGGACCGGATGGATACCCTATGTTCTTCTTTTAGATGTAGTGGCACATTATTGAAATAGATGTGACAAATGCTGTCAAGGAATGTTTTGGGTCCAGAAATTTGTTGAAGGAGTTAAATGGTACTTTTGTTGCCTTAATCCCAAAGAAATAGGGAGCTGATAAAATGGATCAATTTCAGCCTATAAGCTTATGCAATTCGGCCTACAAGATCATCTCTAAAGTCTTGACCTCTAGGATTTTATCTATTCTCCCCTCTCTAATATCTTGGCAACAAAATGGTTTTGTGCTGGGAAGAAAATTTTTGGATTCTATAATTTTTGTCCATGAGAATGTGCATTTACTGGTTATGTCTAGAAAGGAAGGCCTCATCCTTAAACTAAATCTTTCTAAAGCCTATGATAGGGTGGATTGAGAGTTTCTTCTGAAAGTCTTGAGTGCTTTTGGTTTTAATTAGAAGAGTACTGATCTTATCTTCCAGCTTGTGTCTTTAGCTACCTTCTCTATTTTGGTCAATGGGTCTCCCACCCCTTTCTTCAAATCTACTAGAGGGTTGAGGCAGGGGGTTCCCCTTTCTCATGTCCTTTCCATTATTATGGAAGAATGTTTGGGTAGGTTCATGGAAAACCATGTGAGGGATGGAGAAATCAAGGGATTATGTCCCTCTTCTGCTAACCAAGTGTGCTCTCACCAATAGTTTGTTGATGATTTGGTTATTATGGGAGAGGCCTTGGTTAAAAATGATACTTATATTAAGAAAGCTCTAAAAAAATATGGGAATGCCTCTGGTCAAACTATTAACTGGGGAAAAAGCTCAGTGTTCCTCTTTAATGTCCCTGAGAAGAGGAAGATCAAAATCTTGAGGATTTTGGGGTGTGATTTGGGGACCCTCCCTAGAACTTACCTTGGGCTGCCTCTCTTCTTAGAAACCCCTAACACTTTCTGGAGCTCTCTTGTTGATAGATATCATAGTAAAATTTTAGGATGGAAAGGACTTATGTTGAGTTAAGCGAGCAATATTAAGCTTCTCAGAGCTACCCTTCAAGGTCTTGAACTGTATGCTTTAAGCATCTTTAAAATTCCCAAGAAGTTTGGGGATGCTATTGAAAAAATTCAAAGAACTTTCTTATGGACTGGTATAAAAAAAAGAAGAGGATTTATCTCTTAGCTTCGGAAAAAGTTTGTAGACCTGTAATTAAAGGGGGACTTGGCCTCCAAAGAATCAAAAATCTCAACAATCATCTCTTGGCCAAATTAATCTGGAGATACTACAATTCCAGGGGAGAATGGACCCTAATTTGGGACAATATGTACAATAAGGACCACCATAACTTTATTTCTTTTCTTGATTATCATAGGATTTCTGGTGGATCTTTTATATGGAGGAATGCCATGAAAAATAGGGATATCATTAGAAAAGGAACAAGATGGAAAGTTGGAAATGGCAGGAATGTTCTCTTTTGGGAAGATGAGTGGATTTTACAGGCTCCCCTTAAGGATTGTGCTAGATGGAAGAACTATGAAAACCTCTGTAAGGATAGATTTGGAAGGAAAGTGGAAGACTATTGGGAAGGAGACCACTGGAAAGATTTGACTGTTATTGACATTTCGATGGGACAGCTTAACCAAATTATAGAAACTACCACCCTAATTGAGGAGGATAGGATTATCTGGAAGTATACTTCGAGTGGTATTTTTTCTACCTCTTCTATGTATAATAAGGAGTTTGAAGATCTGATTGAGCCTTTTTGGGCTAAGGCCTAGATAAAGGATCTTACTCCTAAGATCAATATTTTTTTCTGGATCCTTCTGCAAAATAAAGTCCTAACTATTGACAACCTTATGAGAAGAGGAATGACTATTGTGAATATATGCTACCTTTGCAAGCAGAATGCTGAGAATGTTGATCATATGATTATTCATTGTCCTTTTTTTAGGGTGATTTGGGATAAATTTCTTATCCTTTTTAATATAGAATGGGTTTTCCCTAAAAATTTGAAGGGTCTTTTTAATTCTTGGATTCATCATTCAAAAAATGATATTGTTAGTCAAGTTTGGAAATTTGCCCCTTCCCTATATTTGTTGGGGAATTTGGAGAGAAAGGAATGATAGAGTTTTTAGGAATAAAGAAACTACATCCAAAGAGGTTTTTTACAAGATAAAGAGAGCTATTAAAGAAAATGTAGTTTTAAAGGAGAGAATTATGGAGCCAATCTTGGAGGAGGATATTACCTTTATTCAAAAATGGAAGAAAAAAGGGAATTTTAGGAAGCAGGATAACAAAATAACTAGAGCTAATTCTAGGTGGGATTACCCACCTAGGGGGTGGATGAAAGTCAACTTTGATGGGGCCTCGAAAGGCAACCCAGGGGTGGTAGGATGTGGGATTGTCATTAGGGATGAGAACGGGGTTTGTAAGGGTATCAAATCTGTCCCTATTGGTTTTCAGACCAACCATCTTGCTGAGGCCACTGCTGCCCTTCATGCTCTCATCATGGCTAAGGAAAAAGGATGCAGGAAAGTTTGGATTGAAGGTGACTCTCTCAACATTGTTAAATGCTTGAATTCACTTACCCCTACTTTGTAGTAAATTTAAAATATTATTCAAAAGGCTAAAGCCTTAATCCATTCTTTTGATAATTGTATGGTGAAACATAACTATCGAGAAACCAATGGGGTGGCTGATTGGGCTGCCAACATGGCTTGTAAAATGGATGTGGTGACTCAATGGGGAGGTGATGTTGATACGCCAGCTCAAGTGCAGTTAATGATGAATAATGACCGGTTGTGAAGAAAACAAAAAAAGATCATAAATGGTAAGTTTTAATTATTGGTTTATGGCGGAAGTGACTTGCCATCATTACCATCTAAGGAGAGTGTACTTAGTGGTAATTATTAGATCAAAGTGACACATTTTCTGGGTGCACTTCTTGTTTACGAAAGAGAGGCAGGATATTTCAAACAATATTTGCAAAGTCATCGACAGAGAAAATAATCTGAACCAGAGAGTAGATATGGGAGGTAACAAGAAGCATGTGGAACCTACAAATTGTGATGAATGGCGTGAAAGGGAAAATGTGTGGAAAATTTTGGTGGAGGGAGGTTTGGCAGTTTTTCTGGAGAGGCTTCATGTGAGCAACTCCACTATCACAAGAATCTTCTCGAAGACCTAGAAAAATGGGAAGGTCATGGTTGACAACTAGTATATGGAAGTCACCAGGGAGGTTATAGCGGAGGTGACTGATATGGGGACAGAAGGGCTTAAATTTTACAGAGATAGGTTTATCTCTGACAAGGCATGGGAGAAGTTTCCCGAGGAAAAAAAGGAAAGAGCTTGGATGGTGAAGGTGGGCACCTCTTATCACGATCCTATGCATATTTCCAGATCCTGGCAATATGTTTTGTTTGTGCTCATCAGCTACATCACTCTGGATGGTAGATTCACTAGGGCCTATGGCCACCACTTCATGCTCCTTAACCACTTTAGACACAAAATAAAGGTTAGTTTTCCTTTCTACCTTCTTAGCTCACTTGATTTTACCATCACTAACATGCAGATGAAACCTAAGGAGGATCACGCCTCACACCAGGGGCTTATGGTGTTAAGTTATGAAGTTCTTAAGTCCAAGAAGGTGGAGAGACCTCTGGTTAAAAGGACACAAAAAGATGAGGAAGATACGGAAGGAGATGAGGAGGAAAGTATGTATGAAGAAGATACAGAGGATGAGGGAGAGGAGAAAAAAGGGTATAAAACCCCTAAGAAGGGAATAAAAAGGGGTCTTCTTCCTCAAAAAACCTGAAAAAAAAACCCACATCAAAATCTTGGATACTGAGAAGGATACAAAGGATGAGAGCTCTAAGGATAGTGACAGAAAAAGAAAAAGGGTAAAATAAACCCTAAGGGTAAGAAGATGACTCTAGTGGAGGAAACAAAGACTAAAAAGGAGACCGAGGATGATGATAAGGCAACTAAACCCAAATTTGGGGGTAAGAAAAGAAAGAGGGAAGATATCAAAACCCGTAAAAGGAAAAATCCCAGCAAGCAGAAAATCATGCTTTCCTTGGATGAGGAGGAAGAAAAGGAGAAGGATGAGGGTAAGGATCATAAAAACCCCACTGAGAGCACAGAGAATATAGAACAGAATGAGGAAGAAATGGTGAAGGAGGATTCTGGGAAGGGCCTCGAAAATAAAAACATTGGGAAGGAGGATACCCATCACAATGACAACACAGGTAATACTTTTGAACCTAAGGAGTTAGACCATGGTAAAGCATGCATTACTAATTTTGTTGGTCTAATTAGCAAAATGTTAGGAGATAATGTTGACTTGAAGAATCAAATTGAGGGTTTGAGGGGGGAAATGAATATTTTAAAATGTGTTGGTATTGGGGAGAAATGTGTGGCTGAGTGTCTGGGGGAAATGAAAGAGGTTGTTGGAAATTCGAAAGCACGGGTTGATTTGGTGAACAGAGTCACCAATCTAGAAAAGAAGTTCAAGTATTTTGAGGATAGAGTTGTTGAAGATGATGGTGTAAGGAAAATAAAGAGCCTGAAAGCCAAGGTGGACAAGCTGGAGGAAATGAGTCGTAAGATTGGGGATCAATCTCTAAAGAGTCTAAAGCTTATACAGGGAAGGCCAAGAGCTTAATGGAGAAGTTGGAGTAGGATACTGGCAGTAAGGATAGCCATGTTGTCAAGGGAGGAAAAAGAGAAGGACAAAGGTGACCTCAAAAATATTATCAATAAAATGGAGGTTATGGTGATTCAGGCCCAGGATATGGTTGGTGGCATGTAGCTGTCTCTTCCTGGGCCCTTCCATTTTTTGTGCTATCCCTATTTATTTTGTTTATCTTTGGGACTATTGCTAGCTAGTCTGTCTGCTGGCTTTTTTTGTCAGCTGTCCTTTTTTTGGTGCCTCAGCACAGTTGTTGCTATACTTTCTCTGAATATTTGTATAACTCTATTTAAAGGTTTCAGGTCCTTGTAAAACTTGTTTTTACTTAATCAGAACATGTGTTTGTCAATTTCATGTTGATGAAAATGTGGCTCCTGCAAGAGTTCGAGCACAACATGAGATTGAAAAAAGACAAGATATAGATAGGAAAAGCTATGATGGTGGTTTTGAGTACGCATTTGAAGTTTCCTTTGGCCACTCAAAGTAGAGAAATGACTGGTTATGGTGCGCATTGTGTGCGCAAAGAGTTGTAGAGCAACACCCTATTGGTACTCTCATTTTTTGAGACTACTATGTTACATTTGTAGAGACATCCAGCATTGTTGCGGAAAACTAGAATGATAGAGGGTCACATGGTCTCATTTTTGGTGAAGATCAACAAAGAAGATGGCATATGGTTTTATTCAGGGCAGGGATCTTCCATCTTTCTGCAAAGAGATTATTAAGGGTCAATTTCATGGCTCCATATCTATCCTATTTTATTTAAGGAAATGCTCGAACGCATTTATCCCACATTGAGCCCACAAAGGCTCAATTTTTTTATATGTGTCTGCCCACAAGATGTTAGTAACCAAAGACAAGTGTCATTTGGTCAATGTGCAGGGCTGAATGGAGGTTATGTTAGTGGGACTTGCAGTCGATGATGCTCATTTTTAGGATTAAGTCTCTAAGTGATCAAGACTGGAGGCATGGAAGTGCAATTTCCAAAAGTTTAAAGTGTTAAAGATAAAGGTCATCAGGAATGGAAAGGTAGGAAGGAAATTTATGAAATCCCAAGAATGGTTTGAGACAGTCAATGATGCGATTAGCAAGCTGGCAAGTGGTTATTCGTGAGGTCACAAAATTTTAGGCTACGACATTGCAATGTTGTGACATGTGGCAGAGTGGTCCAGTCGAGCAGTGAGACACACATATAAGAAGGCTAAAAAGTGTCATGTTCTCATGATATCACAGTCTGATAGGTTGAAGAAAGCTAAATTCCATTGGATTGCAAGATGTTGTCACGTCCAAGCCAAGGTAGGGCCAAAGTAGTTCATGGATGATAGATGGGAACCACGGGGCAAATCTGATACTGCCACGCGGTAGTCCACATAAGGTTGGTCAATTATTTTTTGTGGGGATCTCAAAGGCATTATTTTAAGATATTAAACATGGAAATAATAAAGGTGGCAGTTTTACTTTTACATACACAAGGAGGGAATGTAGGGATGTTAGAGAAGATAAAGGAGGAACTTGGATAGATTCAAACTTTGTCATGGTTATGAGCTTTTGAGTGTTTTGAGGACATGTTCTGGATGTATGTTGAAGTTCCTTATTTGTATAAGAATATTTTTATAACTTTCCAATCTCTTCATGGGTTTATGACTCTTCTTTTGAGCCCTACTTTCTGGCATCCATCCTGGGCGGTTAGAGGTGATTGGTACTTTTTGATTTTTGAGACTCTTTTTTGAAGGCGTTCGACTTATGGTAGGAAGAAGAGTGATTGATTTTTTGAGTCCTCTTTTTTTTCTCATACAGTGGAAGCTCTTGATAATTGTATGATAAAATTTTCCTTTGGAGTTTTTGAATAAAGATTAAAGCTTAGGAGACCTATTTTGGGTTCACATTATTGAATGCAGTTTTGATTTGATATTTTTCTTCTAGTGAATCTTCCTTTTGGATCATGCAACTATATGTCTTAGTTATACATCTTTAAGTGGATGGTTTTGCATCTTGCATAGGTCATAAGCTGTGATTTCTAAGTTTTTCTATAATCTGGTTAATTGTGAAGATTATTCATCCTCTTAACCTGTATTATAAAGAAACTATAAATCCTTCTTATGAAATGTTGATATGTGATTTGTCTAATCATAAAATTTGTGTCACCTGCTAAAACTTTGTTTTTTTATTTTAAGAGCTCCCTTGTAATAAAATATTGATTATAGGTATATCATCTTTGTTGTATCACCTAGTAGCTTATATTTCTTTATAGTTTAAGTTTTCCAATTCTGCAATTTCTATCCCTTTTCCTTAAAATTTTTAGTTTTCATTTTTGCATTTGGTCATAGGTGAATATCCAATTGGAACCTGCCTAGAACCAAGAGATTCACTCCACCCATAAGAAATCTCACCACCTAGGAGTGTCTCCATGTTGTTCTAAAATATCCAATTTTTTCATGCAAGCTTGAGAGGGTGCATAGCTTAAGAACTCAATAGTTACCTCTTCCACCAGTGAACCAAGCATGAACCTCAGTTAGAAAATAAAAATGAAAAGAAGTAAACATTTTGAAGGCAAAAACCACATTGTAGTGGTTTTAGAACTTAAAATAGTAAAAAGAAAAGATGCATCCAACGGTGAAAACCTCTCCTAAGCACTGAAGGATGGGGTACTTGATATCTTTCCTAGTCACTTCTAGGAGTGATCATCAATGTTTATTGAGCCAATGCAACCTATGAACATTGGAACTGAGGAATATCCGCATATAATCCACTTGGCACAATCCCTATGAGTAGAAGAGCTAAAAGAATTCACTGAATTCTTTAGAGGAAAGAAAATCAAATTTTCATGGACTTAATCGGATATGCCAAGATTGGATCTATATATTATAATGCATAATCTTTCAATTGCACCTGAAGTCAACCAAGTGAAGAAAAAACTCAGAAAGATGCATCCTCATGTTGCTCTACTAGTGAAAGAAGAGTTGGAGAAATTGCTCAAAGTTGGGTTCATCAAAGTCATCGATTACACATAATGGATCTCAAACATTGTGCCTATGTCAAAGTCAGATAAGTCCATCCAAGTGTGCACTAACTTCAAAGATCTCAACAAAGCCTATCCTGATCAACCAAAATATGTTTTCTTTTGTTCTTTATCTTGTTTGGAGACTACTCGGTAACTGCTGTTGCTCGGTTACTTGTTCTATCTTGCTTTACCGATGGGTCTCGGTGTATGTTGGCTGGTCGGTGGTTTCTTTCACCAAGTTTTTTTTTTTGCTTGGTCATCTTCTTACCGAGTTGTTGCTTTTGCTCGGTTTCTCTCCACTCATTTGTTCTTGTTGCTTGATTGGTTCCTTACCGAGTTGTTTATTATGAAGTTGGATCTTTTGGCCGACTTCTGCTTTTAATTTTTGTAGCATAATTAATGTGGTATCTCTCATCGGGATGTGTGTGGACCTAAATCTGGGTCTTTTTTGTTTCCTATGTTGGGTCTTTAGGATCTGAGTGTCGACCTCTTTGGTGGACTCTTGTATATATTTGGTTTTATGTTCTTATATTAAGGCATCATTTTTTGGATATAAGATTAAGGGTTAGAGATTCAGATCACATGTCAATGACCACGCATGTATCAAGATTATTATGTAAACATCTAAATGTATATGGCCGACTAGGAAGGCCTTACAGCCTAACATGTAATGAATTTGATGAATTAATACAAAGTTTTTGTCGTTTCTTCTCTCCCTTCTTGTGTGTTGCTTCCGTGTTGTTCTGCAAGTTGGTTTGGATAGTTGGGAGTGCCTTGGGCCCCTATTCTCCTTACCCTCCTTGCATCAGGTGGTATCAAAGCAAAGGTTAGATCTAGGTTTCTTCTTGTAATCCCCAACCCTAGTCCTTGATATTGTTGTGGGGTAGTAGATTGTGATCTGACCTACAATTGCAGAGGGTTTCAAGATGGTTTGTGGGAAAGGAAATCTAGATCCAGGTCTACCTGATATGTTAAGACATATGGTTACAATATTGGAAGCTGTTGAGATAGCTTAGCATAGAGGGAGACATCTTGAAGATGTTAGTGATGATGAACTTGAAGAAGTGCAAGGAGAAGATGCACCTGCACCTGTGATGGATCAGGAAGAAGAGAGATTCCTGCGAGCATTGACAAGTTTGAAGTCCACACCTCAAATTAATCCTCCTGAGTATAGTGGAAATTTGGATTCTGATGAATTGATAGACTGGATAAGTGAGATGGAAAAGTACTTTGAGTAAGAGAATGTACCAGAGGAGAAGAAAGTGAAGATTGAAAGCACAAAGTTGAAAGGTCATGCATCCTTGTGGTAGGGGAATCTACAATTGGATAGAAAGAAGAAGGGTAAAGAAAAGATCAAGGTATGGGATAAGATAATAAACAAATTGAAAGGAAAGTTTCTACCTTGTGATTACCAGATTAACCTAGTAAAGAGAATTTAAAATTTGAAGTAGAAAGATAGCTCGGTAAAAGATTATACTGAAGAATTCTACAGATTGGACATCAGATCTGGACATGTTGAAGATGAAGTGGAAAGAATAGCAAGATATTTGAATGTATTAAGAATTTCTATACAAGATGAGATCAGCTTAGTAAAGATGGAAAGCATTTGAAGAGGCATATCAGTTTTCCCTAAAAGCTAAGGAGAAATTGAACAAAAGATATGAACAAAGAAAAAGAGGCAGAGGTGGTAGAGTCCCTAGAGGAAGAGGTAGATCTCATGGTGAAAATAATAGATTTGAACCAGACAATGCTAATTTAGACACATATCAAGACAAAGGAAAGATTTAATAGAAAGGTGGAATTTCAACCCGAGGAAGAGGCAATTACTCCCGAGGTGGTTATAGTAGAAGAGGGTTCCAAGGAACTTATTATAATTGTAGTGAAGAAGGACATCGATATTTTGAGTGTACACATACAAGCAACAAATTCGGTAGTAGCATAAATGCTTTGGTGCAAGACAAGTCACTGAATGAACCTAAGAAGGAAGGAAATATCATGGTCAGAAGGATACTATGGATTGAGAAAGATAAGCAAGATCCGGCTAGGAAATTTTTGTTCAAGACCATATGTAGAGTTGCAGAAAAAGTTTGGAAGGTAATTGTTGATAGTGGAAACTCAGAGAATCTAACATCTGAGGAAATGTTTACAAAGTTGCAGTTGGAAAGAATGAATCATTTGATGCCCTAGCTGATTTCATGGATCAAGGATGAGCATACATTAATGGTGAGTGAACAATGTTTTGTGAATCTAAAAACTGGGAAGTATTATGATAAGGTGTCGTGTGATATTATGCCAATGGATTGTTGTCATATTTTGTTAGGTAGACCTTGGAAATATGATAGACATGTTATACATGAAGGAAGAGTGAATAGATATACTATTTGGGTTGATGGTAAGAAACAAATCTTGTTACCTTTGGTTGAAGAATCTGTTGGTGAGATACGTACATCTGTGAAAGTTTGTTTGATGGAAGGTAGACAGTTTGTTAAGGATTTGAAAAGAAATGATATTTGTTATGCTTTGGTTCCTAACAAACCGAGCAAGAACATAGAATATAAAGTTCCTACAGAAGTTAATAAATGCTTACCGTGTACAAGTAGATAATTTCAGATAATGTACGTGATGGTTTTCCACCAATGAGAGATATTAGTCATTGTATGGATCTAATTCTTGGAGCTAGTTTACCGAACAAGGCACCACATCGGTTGACACCGACTAAGAATGAAGAACTCAACAGACAAGTTCATGAGTTGTTGAACAAGGGTTTGATCAGAGAAAGTTTGAGTCCATGTGTAGTACCAGTTGTATTGGCACCTAAGAATAATGGAGAATGGTGAATGTGCACTGATTCAAGAGAAATCAATAGGATCACAGTTAGGTATAGGTTTCCTATATTAATGATGGATAATATAATGGATTATTTGAGTGGAGAAAAATATTTTACCAAAATTGATTTGAAGAGTGGGTATCATCATATCAGAATCAGAGAAGGTGATGAATGGAAGACTGATTTCAAGATGAAAGAAGGTTTGTATGAGTGGTTGGTTATGCCATTTGGTTTAACTAATGCACCAAGTACATTTATGAGGTTATTGAATGAAGTTTTAAAGAAATTCTTGAATAAATGTGTGATTGTATACTTGGATGATATTCTGATATTCGGTAAGACTAGAGAATAGCATTTGATGCATATAAGACAAGTATTGCAGAGATTGAAAGAGGAAAATTTGTTGATAAATCTCAAAAAGTATTCCTTCATGAAAGAAGAACTTGTGTATTTAGGTATTTTTATTTCAACTGATGGTTTGAAGTGGATCCTGAGAAGGTTGAAGCTATACTTAGTTGGCCTACACCTAAGAATGTCAGTGAGGTAAGATCGTTTCATGGATTGGAAATTTTTTACAGGAAGTTTCTCAAAAATTTTAGTTCTATTTGTAATGATATGACTAAGACAATGAGAGGAGATAAAAGAGAATACAAATGGACACTTGGAGCTGATAAAAATTTTGAGACTTTAAAGTAAAAGGTTGTTGAATTGCCTGTGTTAACCTTACCTGAGTTCAATAAGGTATTTCAAGTTGAATGTGGTGCAAGTGGAAGTGAAATAGGAGTTGTGTTGACTCAAGAAGGTAAACTTGTTTCTTTCTTTAGTGAAAATTTGAATGATGCTAAGAGGAAATATTTTGTCTATGATCAAGAGTTCTATGCCATTGTTCAAGCTTTGAAGAAATGGAGACATTATTTGATTCCCAGTGAATTTATGTTGTATACTGATAATAAGGCTTTACAATATTTGGGTAGTCAGAATAAGTTGAATCAGAGACATATGAAATTGGTAGACTATTTGTAGAGTTTCACATTTGTGATAAAATATAAGAGTGGGGTTCCTAACAGAGTTGTTGATGCATTAAGTAGAAGAAGATCTTTGTTGACTGAAATGAGAATTGGGGTTCTTGGTTTTTATGACATGAAGCATTTGTATGAAAGTGATTCTAATTTTTCTGAGCAGTGGAGAGTGTACAAAGAACCTATTCCAAATCAACCAAGTAAGTATGAGGACTATTTTATTCAAGAAGATACATTGTTCAAAGGTATTCAGTTGTGCATACCAAGAGGATCAATGAGAACTAATTTGATAAAGGAAAAATATAGTAGTGGTTTGGATGGACATTTTGGTATTGATAAGGCATTAAGTTTACTTAAGGAAAGGTATTTTTGGCCTCAGTTGTATAAGGATGTTTAGAAATTTGTGAAAATTTGTGGAGTTAGTCAAGTTGCAAAAGGAGTAAGTTAGAATACTGGATTGTATACACCAATTAATGTTCCTGAGAAACATTGGAGTGATATCAGCATGGATTTTATTCTTGGCTTATCGAGGAAAACAAGAGGTAATGATTCCATATTTGTTGTTGTGGATATATTTTCCAAGATGACACATTTCATACCATTTAGAAAAACATCAAATGCAGTACACATAGCAGATCTTTTCTTTAAGGAGATTGTCAGAATGCATGGATTACCGAGGAGTTCCATCTCTAACCGAGATAGTAAGTTTGTTATCTATTTTTGGAAAACACTTTGGAAGAAGTTGGACACTGAGTTGAAATATATTTCTACATTTCATCCAGAGACTGATGGAAAAATAGAGGTTGTAAACTAAAGTTTGGGTAACTTTTTGAGATGCTTAGTTGGAGACACACCGATTAATTGGGATTTGATGTTAGCACAAGCAGAGTTTGCATATAAGAGTTCAGTGAATAGAAGTACTGAAAAGACACCTTTTGAGGTTGTTCATGGCACACAACCAAGAGGTATATCATAATTATGAGACATTGTTGGAGAAGAGAAAAGGAGTGATGAAGCAAAAAAGTTTTCTGAATTCATGAAGACATTGCATGAGGAAGTGAAACATAAGTTGGATCAAAGTAATAAAAAATACAAGGATAGTGCAGATAGATCAAAAAGGCATAATTTTTTTAAAGTTGGTGAATCATTTATGGTTGATTTGAAGAAAGGAAGATTTCCTATTGGAACATATGGTAAATTGAAAATGAAAAAATTTGGTCCTTGCAAAATATTGAGAAGATTTGACAGTGGAAATGCTTATGAAGTGGAGTTACCTGATGACATGGATATATCACCTATATTAAATATTTCAGATTTGTATGAGTATCATGAACCTAATGAAGAAGTGACAATACTGCGTGATTGTCCTAAGAAATATATAGAAGAAGTTGAGAAGATTTTGAAACAGAGAGTTGGAAGATGTACAAGAGGAAAGAATTATATGGAATACCTGTTAAAATGGAAGAACAAACCGATTAAGGACTCATCTTGGATTTCTCAATCTGAGTTTGATTCAATTCAGGGTGGACCTGACACATGATTCAGGGAATCATGTATTTTAACCCCAGGTGTTTGATGCAGGAGCATCTTGGGTTCTTTGGCAATCCTCATCAACCAAAAATATGTTTGCCTTTGTTCTTTAGCTTGTTTAGAGACTTCTCGGTAAAGTTCTTGGTAACTATTGTTGCTCGGTTACTTGTTTTGTCTTTCTTTACCGACTGGTCTCGGTGTATGTTGGCTTCTTTGTGGTTTCTTTCACCAAGTTGTTTTTGTTGCTTGGTGATCTTCTTACCAAGTCATTTCTTTTTCTCGATTGGTCTTCACCGAGTTGTTCGTGTTGCTCGGTTGGTTCCTTATCGAGTTGTTTATTTTGAAGTTGGATCTTATGACCAACTTCTTCTTTTAATTTCTATAGCATAATTAATGTGGGGTCTCTCATTGGGATGTGTGTGGACCTAAATTTGGGTCTTTGTTTTTTCCTATGTTGGATATTTAGGATTTGAGTGTTGACCTCTTTGGTGGGTTCTTGTATATATTTGGTTTTTTGTTCTTAGATTAAGGCATCAGTTTTTGAATAGAAGATTAAGGGTTAGAGATTCAGATCACACGTCTGTGACCATGCATGTATCAAGATTATTCTGTAAACATATGAATGTATATGGCCAAAACCGGGAAGGCCTTACAGCCTGACATGTAATGAGTTTGATGAATTAATACAAAGTATATGATGTCTCTTCTCTCCCTTCTTGTGTGTTGCTTCTGTGTTGTTCTACAAGTTGTTTTGGATAGTTGGGAGTGCCTTGGGCCCCTGTTCTCCTTACCCTCCTTGCGTCAATGGATTAGTTCAAGCTTAGGTTGAACCCAAAGAAATGTGCATTCGGAGTAACATTCGGTAAATTTTTGGGATACATTGTCTCCAAAAAAGGCATTGAGGTGGACCTTGTAAAGGTGCAAGCGATCATAGAATTTCCACTGCCAAATAACATTAGTCAAATGAGAATGCTTCAAGGAAGGATTCAATCTTCAAGGAGGTTTATCTCTCAACTAGATAATAAGGCACACCCATTTACCAAAAATATATGCAAGGGAGTGACTTAAGAATGGGACGAGGAATGTAACAAGAACTTCAACTTGATCAAAGATTATTTCAAAAATCCACCAGTGTTGATGCCTCCTATACAGGGAAAACCATTGATTTTGTACATCTCAGCTCTACTACAACGTCACTGGGGGAACTCCTTGGCAAAAGAATATGAGAACAAGAAATAACATGCCATTTACTATATCAATAGAACCTTGGTCTCATTTGAGATGAAATATTAAGTGATTGAGAAGGCTTTCCTAGCAGTTGTGTTCGCATCTCAAAAACTAAGACATTATATGTTCTGATTACATAAAAATAGGTTTTGAAAGGACCCAAAACCTTGTACAAAAGCAAAAAAAGATAGGGAAATGAGAAAGCAAAGAAACTACTATGATGCACCACCAAAAAAACTAAAGGGAACATAACATTGTTCCCACAAAATGGAGCAGAGACCAGAAAAGAAGGCTATCAAGATTTACATTTTAGCCCATCCTTATGTGAACGTAAATTCATATCAAAAGAAGGCTTGGAAGACTTTAATTTCTTTCCTTTAAGTGTTGTCCATCCATCCTCCACCTTCTCCTAAACTTGAGAAATAAGGTTGGCCCCTCCAGCAACCACAGTTGGGATAGGGAAAACATCAACACCAGTCCCCTTTCCCCCCTAGAGAAATAGGTAAAGTAGGAACCATGGCACCTGTAGATAAGACAACTACTCCAGAGACAACATCAACACTTTGGTTGGGAGAAACAACAACACCAAAAAGGACAACATGAACCATTTGAACCAAGGTTGCATCTGAGCCAACAACAATAGAACCTACCTTAGCATGATCATCCTGAGAGGAGCCAATAACCAAACCCCCATCCTTAGAAACTTTCATAACCATATAATGGTGGCTAGAAGCCCCCAACCACCAAGAAGGTAATTTGTTCATTTTAACCTTATCAAATAAGCATTGTGCAACAATATGGCCAGTCTTGTGGCATTTATTACATTCTAAGACTAGTTACTAAGAAGTTATATGTTGGCACACTCTATAAGACTACTTACAAAGATTGACCCACTGAAGTACCTCTAGAGCAAAGCTACCTTAACTAGCACGTTAGATAAATGGGTCATGCTCCTCTAAAAATTTGACATTTAATATGTTGAACAGAAGGCAATCAAAGGGAAATCTATTATAGATCAACTAGTTGAAGATCCACTACAATATGATCAACCCATCAATGTTGAGTTTCCATATGGATCCATTTTGCACATCACTCATCGATCCTAAAAGATGTTCTTTGATGGATCTTTCATGAAAAAAAATTTAGGTGTGGGTGTGGTATTCATCACTCCTTAGAGCTATTCTATTCCTAAGGTGTACAAGATTTTATTCCCTTGTACAAACAACATATCTGAATATGAAGCTTTGGTGAATGGAATTAAATTGGCTATTGAATGGAACATTTCCAAGTTGCACATTCCTGGTGAATTCTAACTGATGATCAAACAAATCAATGATGTCTATTAGACAATGGATGATGAAATCATGTCTTATAAAATAATGGTTGATGATTTCAAAAATTATTTTACCTTCATCACGTTCCAACAAATCCTAAGGACACAAAATAGAGTTGTCGATGCAATGGCTACACTGGCTTCCTCACAACAACAACACGAAGACTTTTTCTATGAGTTCTTGGTGGAAGAGCTTCATTTCCTAGCTTATAAATCCCCTAACTCCCACATGATCTTTTTTTCATAGGGAAGGAACCATCCCACTATCAACACATTTATGCTTACCTACACCATCAAGTCATTCCTGATGTGTTAAATCATAATAGAAAATAACACCTAATCCACAATGCCTCATAGTATATTCTCATAGAAAATGAATTATATAGGAGAGAAATAGATGATAATTTTCTTAGGTGTTTAGAAAAGGAAGAGTCCAAACATGCATTAGCTGGGGTCCACGATGGTATTTTTGGTTCTCATTCTAATGGCCCGACTCTAGCTTGAAAACTGCTAAGAGCTGGTTACTATTGACTAGACACGGAGAAGGAAGATATCAGATACTCCAAGACTTGTAAGAAATGCCAACTTCATGGAAATATTATACATGCTCCAACCAGGGAACTTATTCCTTTTATAACATATTGACCCTTTCAGCAATGGGCATTTGACCTAATTGGGCAGATATATCCATCCTCTTCAAATGAACACAAGGTCATAATAATGGCCACCAAATACTTCACTAAGTGGGTTGAAACAGTCTCACTCACCAAAGCAATAGGAAAAAAAGTGGGATTACTCATTTTGAACCACATCATCTACTAATATGGTATTCCTTCATTCATTATAATGGATAATGGAGGGAATTTTAAGAGAATTAATATAGACAAACTCTGTGATAAGTTCAAAATCAAGAAAAATTGTTCTTCTATCTTCTAAAAATCTTGCATCACACCATGAACAAGTCTAGAAAGGATTGGCATCTACTAGTTAATCATGCACTATGGACCTATAGAAAAAGCATCAGAAAGCCTACTGGGGAAACACCCTTTACTCTAGTATATGGAGAAGAAGCAGTCTTACGCATAGAAGTAGAAATCCCATTTTCGAGGGTTTCTCTAAATAGACTAAAAATAGATGAAGATCGTAGGGTCTCAAGATTAAAAGAACTAGAACTGCTAGATGAGCATTGACAAGTGGATTCAATCATCTCAAAGCATATCAAAAGAGAATGTCAAGAGGATACAACAAAAATTTAAAACCAAGAGAACTTCAGGTTGGTGACCTAGTGTTGAGAGAAAATCCCAATCAATCACATTGAGAGCAAAAGGAGAAGTTTTAACCCAACTGGATGGGTCCCTATATCATTATTGTAGCATTTGGATCTAGAACCTATCGACTCTCTACACCAGAAGGAGAATAGCTCTGAGAGCCCATTAAGACTCTCCACCTGAAAAAGTTCTACACCTGAGCATTCTAAGTGGCCAACAACATGTACATATCTATATGATCCTGAAAAAAGATGAAAATGTGAAAAATGTCCTAAAGAAAAGATAAAAATCAGAAAAAGTCCTAAAAAATTATCATCTAGGTTAAAACCTGGTAAAAGAAACCTTGATGAATCAACAAAAAAATTGAAAAAGAGAAACATACAAAAAAATTGAAAAATGAAAAAAGTGCCTTGGTGAAAACCTGGTAAATAGGCACCTTGGTAGCAAAAATAGAATCTCTGCCAAGTAGGTGAAAACATGGTAAACAGGCGCCTCCTGTACTCAAGTGCTCCATCTATCAATGTTAGTCTTGGCATCCCTTTGCTTCATTTTGTACATAGATTTTAGTCACTTTCATGACACTTTGGTTCTTCTGAGAATCCTCATGGCTTGAAACCAACTAGAGTCATAGTCTGGGGGAAATCGAATCATCTTTATCCCAATAGTTTGAGTCAAGTAAATTTTTTGGCTAGGGGGAAATATCTCCAACTTGATCAATCGATGAACTAAACTAGAGTTAGTATTGTAGTCATTCTTGAAGGACACTTTTCCATAGACACAATGGTGTTTCTCAATATCCTAATCAACAGTGTTTCTTAACACTACTTATTTGGATACATCTATATTTCGCAACACGCATTGGATAACATAACGTAAACCTTAATACTCAATCGATAATAACCAAGCACGATGCACTCACAAGGATGATGGTATTTCTCAACACCCCACATAGACAAAGGTAAAATGTTCACACAAAAACATGTTGAATATATGTTGAACTCTTTCTTTAGATGTTGTCTATTATCAATTCTTTTTTGTTACTCTTTTCTTTGATTGTTGCTTGTTGGTGCAGTCTTGATGATCTTGTAACGTGAAAAAAATAGGGTGTCTATAATAAGAGCCTCCACATTAAGGTGGAACAACCTCACATACCTCAAATCTATTTATTTGTGCACCAAGGTGAGGTTGAAACTATCTCCTTGACTGTTATTA
Source organism: Thuja plicata (assembly GCA_018584345.1). Taxonomy (NCBI): domain Eukaryota; kingdom Viridiplantae; phylum Streptophyta; class Pinopsida; order Cupressales; family Cupressaceae; genus Thuja; species Thuja plicata. The sequence continues at coordinate 679,790 of MU227243.1, forward strand.
ATATTCTTGTTTATGTAAGATCACACTCATGGTTATCTTGACTTTGTAAGCCTCGATACTAGTGTACCCTTGCAACATCAATTAGAAAAATGTTCAGGTCATATTTGCTCTTGTGCCTCGATGCTTACATTGGTTTCCCACATTTTATCTAATGAAAAGTCAATACTTGTATCCTTATGGTCGTAGTGAAACTAGTAAGGGTTGTATCGACTCGGATTTCCTAAATGCTTAATGATGAAAATTTTCAAGCTCAAACCCAATGACTAAGTCCTAGGTTGCATTCATATTTTTTTTTCATAGTTGCATAGTGTAATAATAGCATAATATCTCTCTCTCTCTCTCTCTCTCTCTCTCCAATGTGGGATCTGAAACTCAGTTTGATCAATCTTCTTGTTGCCAAGTGGTCAATTTGAGTGTTGGATATGGAGACACGATTGAGTACCTATGCTGACAACAACAATTTCATACAAGAGATGTTAGAAGCATTTCATATCATATCCATTGCATTGCATATCCATTGCAAAATACAACATATCTCATCATATAAATCATTTCACATTGCATATCCATCACATAATTAAGTTGTATCCATATATATATATATGTGTGTGTGTGTGTGTGTGTGTGTGTGTGTGTGTGTGTGTGTATATGCATCATAAAAGAAACTAAAAACATTGCATATCCATTGCATCATGATAAGTAGTATCACATCCATTCATTTGCAAAATTAGATAAACATTTCATAATCATCCATGAGAATCATAAACATACATGACCATAAAAGAAATGCATCCATATAGAACATCATAAGGAAATAACACATCTCATAACATCAGTGCCAACAAGTACAATGAGATCAAATTGTATGTCTCTATATATATAATCAATGTTAGGGGTAGAATAATCTCAAGATATACAAAATGTGTCATCGGAGAAAGTCATCGTATATATGGCCAAAATAGGTAAAAAATTGGGAGATATAAAAATTTCAAGGTAACAGGAGCTAGATATCATCCATATCCTCAGCTTTAGCAGGAACATGTGGTGGAGGAGATGGCAGATGAATGATCTCATCGACCTGTGGTATATGCGCACCCTCTAACTGAGCCATGTATTATGAACAAGGGACAATAGGTCTCTCTACTAGAATAGTAGCACTATAGGCTTCCACATAATATGATGCCCTGCTTGTTTGGTGTGTGACCACATGCTAAAATTAGTCACACTCAACAGTCAATGCGGTAATCCGTTGATCCCTATCGGTAGTAAGATCAACTATTTTTTGATCTTGCTCTGCTATCCTCATCTGACCCACAACACCCTCAATTTGAAGACATAGGACCCTCTCTCCCAGTGAATGAATAACATCTTGATGTTTCCTCTATCTCTGGGCCTCTCCCTCACCCTCTCCTCCTTCTGGTTGCTCACCGTGCCCATCTCATCATTGCCGCACCTATTGTGGGGCCTCATAAAACATTGGGGCATCCTATCCACGAATAGGGGATCCACCCCCATAGTACCAAGGTACTCCCCTCTCCTCTCCTATGTTGTCCTACTACCGATGTTGCTCTTTTCAAGCTTGCATCGGGGTCCCTCTTGCATTCCTAGGTGTTGTTGTTGGTATATAGGCTAGGGTAGGGCCTCCCTCCTCTATCCTTGGTGTTGGAACAACCAACTTTGTAAACCATCGGAAGGGGTATCGTGCTATATAATCTCAGTACTCAAGGGTCACACTTGCATCTGCTACGTCCTCAAGGTAATCCTAGGTAGATCGATGTAAACTATGGAGATCCTAAACAACTGTCCCATATACTGATCAGGGCCCCCATCCCAACTGAACCTCATATGCAAACCAGGCATATGTTGTAAACTCTGAGGATACCACCTATGGTTTTCCAAATTATCATTGTACCTGGGACACCACAAATATCTCAATCACCATGGGAGTACATCCAATTAGTGGCTGAGTAATGAACATATCTCAGCTCTTTGACCGCAAGTCACCCCATGCCTCTATCCCCTGTACGACCTCCATGTGAAAAATATAAGGTCATCAAGTTGTCATATCAAATAATAAATCTTCCCCAAGTGGATCTGTGTAATATAACCTTCGTATATACACACACACACACACACACACACACACACACACACACACACACACACACACACACACACACANATACACACACACACACACACACACACACACACACACACACACACACACACACACACACACACATTAAAAGATGCCCATCCTATTGGGCATCATCTATCACAGGCCTGCAAATGAGAATATGCTCCCACGCCCAAACCTAAAGAACTAGTACACTTGTTGCTAGGATATTGGCCTCGTGATAGACTATCTCATGAAGCTCACAGTATAGGTAAGCTAATAGGCATGATCCCCACCCCATATTTGTTGGCCTATCCAGTAGACCCTATAGAATCAATCCCCACCCACACTAAAATCCCTCTTTCCTTTTCTCTAGCATAATAAAGCATCCAATGAACCCTACCATAATGCAAGAAAGGGGATATTGCTCTACTTATCTTCTCATCATGGTATCCCATGATACTCATCTCTCTAATATATCCTCATCCTTGAAGATTTGATGAAGTGCTAGCATGCCTGATCACTGAGAAGTCTGATACTAAATAAGAGATCCTCTGAATGGAATGCGGAGGATGTGATACACATCCTCAGGTATCACCAAGATCTCTCCAGTGGGAAAATGAAATGTATTATGTTCACTATGGAATCTCTCCACAAGGGCTATGAGAAAACCATGGTTCACCCAGATCTTAGGGATCCCCATTATCCAACCAAACATTCACTCTGCAATGAGATTCTTCTCATTTCCGTTCAGTCTCTAAACTAAACACATAGTAGGTGGAAAGGTAATCTGGAACTGAATATTCAAAAATTGCTTTTGTAGAAAATGAACAATAAAATATCACTACGATTATCAAAGCGACCAAATAAAGAATAAATATGCTACAAAACATGTTAGAGATGCTAGATCAACAAAGAGAAAAATCAAATTTAGACATTTTAAGGCTCAAAATTGACCGTTATTTTCAATACGAGTAACTACACTGGTATCTAGTCTCGTATGAGCATTCACTTAGAGTAGTGCCAGTAAACACTTTGATACGAGAATCTAATATACATGATATGAGTAAAGGGGTTGTCTAGAAGGGTCTCATACACCTAAATGGTGGGAAGCATACGAGAAATCTAATGGGCTCATACGAGAAAATACTTGGTAGTAGTTTCTCGTATGAGCCCTCCCCAAGACTCGTATAAGAAATCAGGGTTTTATATCTAAAAACGTACATATTTCATCAAAAAAATCTACAAAACTTGAATTGAAGGGAGGATTTATGTACACTTACCATTGCTCGATAGTGTCTTGGCCGATTATGGACTCACTAGTGCTTGAATTGATGAGTTTTGATGGGAATCACCATTTTTCTCAAAAAAGGCATCGAAACTCGAATAGGATGAAATGAATTAAAATGACCCTTTTGGCCCTTATATAGGTTTTTAACCTAATTTTCAACTTGCTCTGATTGATGTGAAAATGGCACCCCTAGCTAATTCGACCGTCCTGATTCCATTTTCAGGAGTGAAATCAAAATCTAAGATCGTTTCACTCATCAAAATTGATAGTTGTCTTTTTTAGTCAACTGTAGTTGACCACTTGCACAACCAGAGTCTTTGGACTCTAAAACAATAGAAATATCTTATTATTTTCTTCCAAGCAATCCATGTGTCACAATGTTGGTCCAACTTGGTCAACCCTACCAAAATTTTGGTCAAACTTGGTCAACATGAGCTCAAACAAGTGCAAAATTGGTACTAAATGCTTGCAACCTCTTCCACTAAGATCAACTTCTTCATGCATCAGTTTAATAAATTGAATTGCTTCTGATCATTGGGGTACCTAGCCATATTTAAATTTTTCTCTAGAGGGGCCATGATTAGGACATCAACAATTCAGTGATCACATAATGAAACAAGACCCTATTACAAGGGGCATCTTACCTTCATCGCATCACATCAAGTTGAGATTATCTTTAATCAAAGGAAACACAATCAATTGTCTTATATAGTGATGAATACACTCAAAACTAGATAAATCAGTCTTATATGAGACATTCATTTATGAAACCAGACACATTGGTCAAATTGCCTTCATCATTTCAAATCAAGTCAATTTTTCTAATCGACCTCTTAACGGTAATCAGTTTCATTGATTCAAATCAAACTGTTCATTCATTCAAACTAATCTAAAGGTTTAAGATTTCCTGACAAATATTTAGTTTCATCACTTCAAATCAAATTGAACATTGTGTTTTATATCTTTTGATCGATCTTTGTCAAATCAAGCTCGGAGATGATTCTCTTTGAAACAATGGTTTCATCGCTTCACATCAAACTATTCTTGGTCTTGGTAACTGGTCTTTGAATCAATGTGTTGATCGCACATCAATTAAAAGAGGGGAAAATGTAATGAGCTAAAAATGGTCAACTAAACCCAAAGCCCCCAGTCTCAATCTCTCATCAAGAAAACCCTAATCTTGATCACCTTAAGTCCTAACCTAAAGGAATTTCATCATCTTCAGTCATATCTTACCTAAACCCTAGGTCCTATTCTATCATTGCACTTGATTTAATTGTTTAATTCCTAAATCCCAAGATATTGGCAAATAAACTTTATGCCATTTTTTAATTAATATCCTAGTATGTTGATTAAATAAATAGATAATTGTCAATTAAATATAAAAAGGAATTAAAATTAATAAATTGAGTAAAAAGTGCATTAAAATCATTTAAATATTTAAAAATGCATCTCTATGTCATCATTTCAGTTGACTAAACATCAAATTAGAAACAAATATTTCTTGTTCAATTAACTAATTCTTTTCTTCTCCTCATTGGGGAAATAATCTAGTTAATAAAAAAACTGACTCATTTAACTCCTATTTCAACTTAGAAGTTTTCTGAAAGATTGATCAGTCAATTTAGCTAACTAATTCTCTCAACAAATGGTCTTCCTTGCATATGGAGTGTGCTTCTTTGAATCAATCTTGTCTATTATTCGAAGTTCAATCTCGATGGTTAGTTTGAGAGAGATTTGCTATAAAAGGAAGATTCATTTTCATCACAAAGGATCTAATATTTTTGAAGTAGATTTATTATGTTGTTTTTGTCTCTTGTCTTTTATTAAGCATTTAGCATTTTTACAAATTTATTTGTTTCAAGCATTTTAATTGATAATCTAGGAACACTTCACTTAAGTTTTAAAATCAATTAAGCTAATCATTGGATGAATCTTCTTGCACTTGCATCATAGATTACTAATCACTTTTGAAAATTCTTGATTTAGACAGCGTCAAGTCACTGGGTTTGTGATGATCTAAGAGAAAACTTGTACTCTTGCCTACTGGAAGGAAATAGGTCGATTTAGATTAATTTATCATTTTTGTAGTTCAATATTATCTTAGATTAACTATGCAATGACCTATCAAAGTGTGTGTTGATAGCTTAGAGGTCCACTTTTTACACACATAGGATACAAGTCGTCAAAGATAGCCATGGTCCTGATTGAACCATGGAAGTACTGGTTTTTTAAATTCTGGAAGCACACTTACATCTACATGTCTAGGTACCCTGGTAAACCCTTCCTTCTCCCGCGACACTACAGTGACTAGATCATCCTACTTGAGTTTTGCAGGAAAATTCTATAAACTCACATCATGTACACTACCAAGAAGATCAAGGTAGTCATGTTCCCCTTCTCATGAAAAGATTACAAGTACACCCTAACTGTCGCCAAAGAAGCAGAGAATGAGTTGAACAAACTCCATTTGGATAAATTTTACCTGAAGTGGCCATAGTACGACCAAGGGGAAGATTAAGAAAGGCAATCCCTGGTACTTTCAATGGAAACCTCATTCATCTTGAGGATTTTTGAGAGAATTTGCGAGATGATATTGATGTGTGTCGACACCATTACCATAAACTTTCCATGCAATAGAGGGAGGACCTCATCTTGTAGTCTTTCCCAAAGAAATATGTTGATAAGTCAGTTATTTTAGACCCCTTTTTTATCAAAATAAGATAGGTGATAGTATGCTCCTGCGCATTGATTGGAACATTTTGGAGGTGTAAGAGATGTATGTGATCACATAGGAGGTCATAGAATATATCCATGCACTTTTTGAAAGGGTCTTCCCAAAGAGCGTCAAAAAAGTGACCAAAACCCAACCCTCTCAACAATACAAGAGGCAAAGTAAGAAGGAGGGTTCTCCATCTGTGCATCCAGATCCCGTCTGGGTAGTCCTGACAGAGGTAGTGTTTAAAGAACTTGGAGGACAAATTTCCAAATCATGAAAGCTTGTTTCCACTTCTATGCAAGGAGTCATTATCAAACTCAGTGAAAAATCCCTCTGAGTCGCACCTCCTTCCCAAATAGTATCAAGCTCAGATACTCCCATATAATGCCTCACACACATCATAGTGGAATCAAAAGTGGATTTTGAATACATAGAGGACATTCCTTTGGTAAAACCAAGGAGGAAAAATAATAAGAGAACACAAGTGTTGGACGATTCACCCACTGGGCCTGGCCCCAAGGATGGGGTGGATTTTCATGACATCTAGGATCTAGAAACTGAAACACTTAGAGAAGGGAGTTTGAACATTTCTTGAATTTTATATGCCTAGATGTAACCCCCAAGAACCCCAATTATGTATTGAGTGTGGAGGATCAAGAGCATCTCTTCCAAGAAGTAGAAGAAACTACAGAAAAACATATGGAAGAGGAGAGACTCGGGCGGAATAGGAGGAAAATGAGGAGGAAGAACAACTCTATAGGGAAGAGGAAGAGAAAAGGTACACCGAGAGATAGGCCAAAAATAAAAGGGTCAAAGAAGAGAAGAGGCATTAAGAAGAGGAGAACAAGAAATAGGAAGGACAAGTAGCTCAAACACAAGCACATGCAAATTCTCCCTGAAAGGTTGCAGAAGCTACCGAAAAGAGATAGTAAGAGAAGGAATTTGCAAAAAAGAAACAAAGGGAGGAGGAATATGCAAAAGAGAAGAAGAAAAGAAAAGGGTGGAGGAGCAGGCCAAAAAACAAGGGGAATTCAAACCTTTGGGAACAAATGTACCCTTATCATCTAACAATCCTATCAACCCTTTGTCCACTCCTCCACCCATCTCACGATTGGGTCAGTAGAAGAGCACATGGCCAAACCTACAAGTGGATTTGAAAAATAAACCACAGTTAGATTCTCTGAAGGAAAAAGATATCCCATAGGAGGAAACAATGATGAAAAATCATGGGAACCTTCCTCTTGAAAATGAGCAAGAACCACCTACAGATGGGAATCAAATCAATCTCAATGTCAGAACGTCCACACTACAAGAGACCACCAGCAATGCAGATAATTCCCTCGATCCATCAGAATGGTTGATGGACATGCACAAGAAGCATTTGGATCTTCCTAAAGATAAGGATGAGTCTGAGGTGAATCTCAAGGACTATGAGGTAGGTGAGGTCCCTCATTTCCTCTTCAATACCATAAGTTTCCACCTCAGAGATAATTTTTCAAGATGAGATGAATTCTTTGAGGACAATAAAGAAGAAAGTCATGGTAGTAGACGACTTGATCTCTGCCTAGCTACAAACAATCTAGAAATTTTTTACGGAGTCCATTCCAAAATATATAAAGACAATAAGGATACATTCAAGTGTCAGTAAGATATAAGTGTGTGGGAAATAAACATTTCCTGGCACATTCAAAAAAGATAGATGATAAAAGAGATTTTTGAGGTAGGAGAAGAGAAATTGCATGAAATGGAAATCCTTGGTAGTGGCACAATAGGTTAACTGGGGCTCATGTACCTACAATTAGGTCTATATTTGGAGCTCTTGGATATGACATCAAATTCCCTCACATCATTTCCCCTAGTCATATAATGGCTCACCTCCTATTATTCGGGAATCATGCAGGATGTCACGATGTTGGTTCCCACCGAGGTAGATGGGTTTACACCCATAAATTATTTTCTCATTAGATTTGATGATTAGATGGAGAAATGTTTTGGTTCCTCCTAGGAGTTTGATGGATCAATGTTAAACAAATGCACCGAGCTCATTTTAGTAACTCATCAAATCACAAAATTGGGAGCTTGGATGCGTGATCAAGCCTTTGAGGCTAGGATAAACTTGGGAGGTCAAGGTCTGTATTCAGTGCATAAAATAATTTGATGAAGATGACAAAAATGAGTGCATTAAAAACTATAAGAAGTATATAGAAGGTTGGTCCTTGGGGTAGCGGGTTCTCCCGTCCTCTCTTCCTCCATCTTTTGTTTGGATAAATTCCCCTAGATCCCGGAGTCTCATATCATAGTGAGTGTATAGAGTTACATCTTTCATTCTTTAATTCTTTATTTATTCTAGTGGTATGTGTTGATGTTTCCTCCCAAAGCTGACCGACCACCATCCAAATATGTTGTTGACTCTGCAGTGTTAGAGGCCTAAGAGGTATGATATAATATAGAAAATACAAATGATTTAGTTCACTACAAACAACTTTCCTTATCACCAAGGGTGTTTATCTGTGATTTAAGAATCAAGTATGAAGGATTGTCATTCATAAAAGGCATTAGCTCAGCATTTATGAGACAAACTGATCCAAATATTTCATATCTGACAGACTAACTTTGTGTGCGCAAGAAAATCTCCTCCTTGCGAACCAGGTCCCTACTTTCCCTTTCTACTCTCATCTTTCCCACATATTTATTTCCCCTTTAAATTTTGTAATAGTACATGGTATACATTCTTGTAAATGTGTACTTCTATGTGAATATTATAAAATAATGTAGATAATGTAGAATATTGTAAAGGGAAGTGGTACATTGTAAATCCATATATATATACAATATCGGGCTATTTTCAGGGTCCACAAAATTTATTATTTTTAAGGCCATAGTGATAGTGATAGATAGTTTGTCAAAATAGCCCTCATCTTCAAGTCTCTTTAGCTTAGAAGTTCATACTCCCTCGGGGATTTTAAAGTTTGAACCAGTGAAGTCTTTATGTTTATACTAATAATGGAATGAATAACTCATGATTATCTATTTACTTTCCTAGTTTTTCATCTTGGTTATTGGTAATATTGTATCATTTGTTATAGTTTTGTCCTTTATTCAAGAACTTTCCATTGGTTTATAAAATGAATCCCTTTAATTTTTCATATTTGTGATTGATAATCATGTATATTTTAAGTAAGCTTTGATATTTTTCTTTAATAATGTTGATGATGTTGTATGCAAAGTGATTATAGCTAGATTCATTTCTCTGCACCTTGTTTGATCTTTTGACTTTTATTTCTATCTTGTCCTAAGGTTTCTCACAGGAATACTCTTATGTGTTTGAACCTTCTCATAACTAGCAGGTCACATCAACTAACAGTCTTGAGCCTAAATTATATCATCCAACCTTATTGTGACTTGACTACCAGGAGTTTGGGAGATTGGGAAACTTGTTCCTTGGTACTCTCTTTCAAGTGGAGTTGGTTTGTGCTTTGATACCCAATGACATCTCATTATCTATTGTGTATCCCTAAACAAAAGATATGTCAAAAAACTTGGCTCTAGAAAGAGGGCCATTAGGCTCTAACCATACACCCATTGACTCTTCCCCGAGAAACCCCTGTCACCAAGAACTTGGAAATTTAGGGTCATTTTCCTTGATTAGATTTGAGAGACTCCTTAGAATCACTCAAAACCCTAGAGAACTTGTAGAGCTAGGACGTCTTGTTCAAGCTAAGAGAACTGCTAGAAAGAGCAAGGCATCAACCTCTGGCCTAAAGACAATTATCAAGAATACCTCTTCATCCCAACCTAGTGTTAGAAAAATCCTACCTCAAACCCAATTTATCCCCACTCCACCACCAATGGTTACTTACTTTAACAAAAACTCCCCTTTGGGAGAAATAGCAAGCAGAACCAACGACCTCCTAAAAAACCTAGAAAGGATATGACCAAGATATGAACATAATTGCCTCAGAAGTGCGGAGGAACACCTAAAAGCCATTAAGGATTCCATGGTCTACCACTAGATCCAATATGAAAATGTCATTTTTAGGCTCTTCCCTTATTCCTTGGGAGAAAATGATCTTAACTGGTAACTCTCTCTTCCCACCAACTCAATCCACAGTTGGCAAGAAATGGAGGACGCATTCTTGTTACATTTTTGGGTCTATGTAGACCCTACAACCTTATACCACTAGTTTTCTTCTCTAAGGAAGGAACCTAATGAATAGCTCACTTTCTTCAATAGAAATTTCATGCGAGCTTACAAATGGCTAGTGGCCCCCTTTATTTCCTTCAAGCCTATAGCCATCTAAACTTATCTCAATGCCCTCAATCCCCTAGTCATTATCATGCTAACACAAACAAAACCTTTTCTAAAGTCTACACCTTACCCTTGCATTTGAATCAAGAGGTTAACTAAACTCTCAGGGGTATTCGCCATAGCCTACCCTTTAATTTGCAACTTGGTAATTTCCTCGATATGATTGGGTAAAACCCAAACACCGTGGTTGGTGCCACAATGATGAATCCGGTACCTCAGTATATGCATAACCACTTGGCACACCTAACCCTAGTGAAACCCACATACCCCTAGTCACAAAGTAAGCCCGCAGCTCCTCGGGTCCCAGCAAGTTCAATTTTCTAATCGAAACTCCCTATCGAACCTCAACCTATCGCAGCCCATGTAGTTGTGGCCATACAAGTCCATCCTCCACCATCCTATGATGAAATGAATCATCTAGCCGCGGAGGTGGATTCCCTAAAAAATATACTATCCTAGGTCACATCCAAATTGGTTCAAATGAAGTTAAAACCTTCAAGTTGTAACACCCCAAAATTGGCATCTTGCAACCCTAACCAATTTTGTTGCATTTGTCATTCTTCTAAATCATCAAAGTCCTATTGTACTAGGCAATTCTGAGTTTTAACTGACTCTACTCGACCTGAGTGTCAAATGCAGAAAATCCTAAATCTGTATTAATCATACATCACATTTAATTCCTAAGAACCTATTTGGCTAAATTAACTTTATGATCAAATTAATTTAATTAATAAAGTCCTAGCACTTTAATTAAATTAAATTCACCCTCTTTAGCTGAGACACATGAAAAGGAATTAAATAATATTTAATTATTAAATAAATATCCTCTTTTCA
>MU227243.1:710996-723783 GCA_018584345.1 Thuja plicata
CATGTCACTATCCACATGGACAACACAAGTGTCAAGTGACACCAACAAAATACACATCACATTCACAATGACATGTCCAAACAATAACATAAATTTAAACTATTAACACACATTCAGATTACATTTACAACAAGGGTCACATTACAACGAGGTTTCAACCCCTTATTGGATTAAACCTTGGCTTACTCAATTCACATGTGTTTAGCCCTGATTCTCTGAAAAATTCCATGGTTCCCTTTTCTGCACACTAAACTTCGAGCATCAGTAGTCCAAGATGATAAAATTACATGTAATATATATTTTCAATTCATATTTAGAAACATTAATCTATAAGCAGAATTAAGCCCCTAATTGCAATTTTTATACATAAATGTTTAAAACATAAGAATTCCTTAATCACCATGACATAACATCCATGAAATAGTCAAGTCTAATCATGATTCGGTCTTCTCATCAATTCACTGATCTAAACATATATAATCAAAATCAACCACCTGTTCTAGGTCTAATCCATATCAAAATGTAATCCAACAATATAATCATCATCATAACATAATATCATGAGTCTCTGTTAGGATAACAAAAAGTGTATCAATGTATCAAAACATAAAGTGTTAAAGTGTGATCGAGCAGTAAAGCTATGATGGGTCGGGGTGAGGCCTCAGTACATCCTCCCCCACTAGGCATGAACTTCCTCCTGGAGTTCATCAAAAAGATATGGGTACTGAGATCTCATTTGCGTTGCATCCTCCCATGAATCTGTGACCTCATCATAACAATCCCACTGGACCATAACCTAGTCTAGCTCTCGCCCTCAAAGTGCAAGGGTCCATCAGGCTATAATACAAATGGGCTCCAGTGCTAGCTGTCCGTCTGACTCCACCTGCAAGGCATCCCAATCTATAATGTGAGACTCATCATAAATATATTTTCATAGCACAGATACATGAAACACATCGTGGATGCATGACAAGCTGGGTGGCAAGGCTAGATGGTAGGAAACTAGTCCTATCCTCTCTAATATCTCAAAAGGTCCAACAAAGCGAGGCACTAACTTAGAGACCTTTCCAAAATGGATTGGACTCTTATGCGGGCGCAGTCTCAAGAAGACCATATCTCCAACCATATACTCATGATCAACCCTCTTCACATCTGCATACTTCTTCTGTCGATCCTGAGCCTCCCTAAGGCATTGTCTAATCAAGACAACCTGCTGCTCCATATCCTTGACCAGTTGAGGTCCAATAGATACTCTATCCTCGATCCTATCCCAACTCAGTGGTGTCTTGCATGGTCTACAGTACAAGGCCTGATATGGTGGCATACCTATAGAAGAATGATGCCCATTATTATAGGAAAACTCAACCAGATGTAGGTATTCCTCCCACTTGACCTGATGGTCCATCACATACATGCGCAACATTTCCTCTAATACCTAGTTAACCCTCTTGGTCTGGCCATTTGTCTGAGGGTGATATGTTGTACTAAAATTGAGCCTAGTGCCCAATGTTGCCTGCAACTCTCTCCAAAAGGCTGATGTGAACAAGGAGTCTCTATCAGAGATGATCTTACGGGGAATGCCATGAAGTCTGACAATATCTTGCAAAAAGACCTGAGCTACGTCTCGTGCTATGAATGTAGTACGCATGGGTGAGAAGTGGGAAACCTTGGTCAATGTGTCGACTGTCACCAAGATAGCATCATGGCGGTGAGAAGACATAGGGAGACCAACAATGAAGTCCATAGATATAGTATCCCACTTTCACTCGGCAATCTCATGTGGTTGTAGGAGCCCACCTAGATGACTATGCTCTCCCTTCACTCTCTGGCACTCTAGAAATCTAGCAACTATGCTGGCAATCTATAATCTCATACCTGGCCAATGGTACAACTGTCTCATATCGGCATGCAATTTCTTAACTCCCAGATGAGCTGCATAAGGTGCTCTATGAGCCTCAAGTACAATAAACTCCCGCAAGTCACCCGTAGAAGGTACATAGATGCATCCCTTATGACATAGAAGTCCATTAGACTCCAAGGAATACTCTACAAATTTCCCCTCCAGGGGTCTCTGAGAACGGATAAACTGACAAATCTCCACGTATAATCCATCCTCTGGAAAATGATGCAAAATGCGGCTCCTCAAATCTGTACTAGAAGTCATCAATGAGAGCTCATGTCACCTCCTACTCAAGGCATCTGCAACTACATTCTCTTTCCCCTTGATGTAATGAACATCGAAATCATACTCACACAAAAACTCCATCCATCTCCTCTGCCTAGCATTAAGATTGGGTCGTGTAAAAATATACTGTAGGCTTTGGTGATCTGAATAAAGCTCAAATCAGTGACCTAGAAGGAAATGTCGCCATCTCACTAAAGCATGAACCACCACTCCAAGTTCTAGGTCATGAGTAGGATAATTAAGTTCATGAGTCTTTAGCTTCCTAGACTCAAAAGATATAGGATGGCCCTCCTGCATAAGGACTGCTCCTAAACCATCCAATGAAGCATCTGTACATACAACAAAATCCGTCGAAGGATCTGGCACTGCTAAAATAGGTGCATTAGTGAGGCATTTCTTGAGCTCCTCAAAAGCTCTCTCACACTTCTCTGTCCATTCATACCTCTTCCCCTTTCTCTGAAGGGAGGTGATGGGATGATCCACTCTAGAAAATCCTGCCATGAAGCATCTGTAATACCCTGCTAAGCCCATAAAACTCATGACCTTAGTGACACTGGTGGGTGCTGGCCAATCCATAATACCTCTAATCTTCGATGGGTCTACAGAGATCCCATCGTCGGATATAACGTGACCAAGATAATGCACCTCGGGTCTAAAGAAGGCACACTTTGACTAGCTTCCATATAATTGATTCTCTCTCAAACGTTGCATAACCTGTCTTAAATGCACCTCATGCTCCTCCTCATTGCGAGAATATATCAGAATATCATCAAGGAACACTACTACAAATTTATCCAAAAAGGTACAAAATATTTCGTTCACAAGGCTCATGAACATAGTTGGAGCATTCGTGAGGCCAAATGGCACTACTGTGAACTCATAGTGACCATACCTCGTGTAAAATGCAGTCTTGTGGATATCACTTTCCAAAATCCATAACTGATGGTACCCCAACTTCAGATCTATCTTTGAGAACACTCGGGCACCCTGTAACTGATCAAATAGATCATCGATCCTAGGAAGTGGGTATCGGTTCTCAATTGTTACTTTATTTATCTGTTGATAATCAATGCACAATCGAAGTGACCCATCCTTCTTCTTCACAAAAATCAAAGGTGCACCCCAAGGTGATACACTAGGTCAGATATGCCCTTTCTCCAATAGCTATTCTAACTGAATCTTGAGCTCATTGAGCTCATGTGTGGTCATCTTGTAAGGTGCTCTAGATACTGGCTCAGCTCCTGGTACAAGATCTATGTAAAAATCAACTGCCCTAGGTGGAGGCATACTAGGTAGCTCGGTAGGAAATACATCCGCAAACTCCTGAAGAATAGGATGATCCTCGAGCGAAGGCTCCCCTCCTGAATCCTCCTCTCTATCACTAATGATGATAGAAAATAACTGACATCCCTTCTGCACGCACCACCTGAGCTACATAGCAGAAATAATGCGAAGGGATACAGGTCTTTGTACCCCAAATATCACCATAGAAGTGTCATGATCATCAACACACTCGACCCTCTTCTGACGACAATCCACCTTGGTGCTGTGGGCACATAGCCAATCCATGCCAAGGACTACATCATAAGAACCTAGAGGGGTAATGCGGAGATCAGTCATCGTGATAAGGTCTCCAATCTGTATCTGACAACTGCGAACTAAGGAACTAATGGAGACTCTAGCTCCTGAAGCTAACTCAACCTCCCAAGAAGAAGGAGGAGGAGGAGGAAGAGGGAAGAGGGAGAAGAGGGAGAGGAAGAGGAAGAGGCAGAGGGAGAGGAAGAGGGAGAGGGAGGAGGGAGGAGGGAGCAGAATAAGAAGGAGAAGAAGAAGGAGAAGGAGAAGGAGAAGGAGGAAGGAGGGAGCAGAAGAAGTAGAAGGAGAAGGAGAAGGAGGAGGAAGGAGGAAGGAGCAGAAGAAGAAGAAGAAGAAGAAGAAGAAGAAGGAGGAGGAGGAGGAGGAGGAGGAGGAAGAGGAGGAGGAGGAGGTCTAGATTTAGACCACTTAGATATGGCATCCAAGTGCCTCACACCATTTCCCCCAGTCATACAGTGGCTCACCTCCCAGTATGCGGGATTCGTGCAAGATGTCACAAAGTTGGATCTCGTTGAGGTAGATGGGTTCACACCCATATATTCTTTGCTCATTAGATTCGATGAGAAGATGGAGAAAATGTTTGGTTTCTCCTAGGAGTTCGACGGAGAAATATTAAATGAATGCACCGAGATCATTTTAGTAACTCATGAAATCACAAAATTGGGAGCTCAGATGTGTGATCAAGTCGTCGAGGCCTAGCATAAACTTGGGGAGGTTGAGCTCTGTATTTAGTACATAAAAGAACTTGATAAAGATGACATAAATGAGTGCATTAAAAAATATAAGAAATATATGGAAGGTCGTTCCTCGGGGTAATGTATTCTCCCAACGTCTCTTCCTCCATCATTTATTCAGATAAAGTCCCCCAGATCCCAGACTCCCGGATCCTAGTGAGTGTATAGAGTTACATCTTTGATTCTTTAATTCTTTATTTATTCCGACAGTATGTGTTGATGTTTCCTCCCAGTATCGACCGACCACTGCCCAAATGTGTTGTCGACTATGCCTAACATGTACGATCTAACATAGAAGAGACAAATGATGTGGGTCTCCTAAAGATGTTTTGCCTATCACCACGAGCGTCGATCCATCATTTGAGGTTCAAGTACAGAGGACTAGCATCCAGATAAGGCGTCGACTCAGCATTTATGAGACAAGCTGATCTTGATCTTGTATATCTGATAGAATGACTTTATGTGCGCAGGCAAATCTCCCCCTCAGGAATCGTGTCCCCGGTTTCCCTTTCTACTCTCATGTTTCCTGCCTTTTCCTTTCCCCTTTCAAGTTTGTAATTGTACCTGGTGTACATACCTATAAATGTGTACTTTATGAGAATATTGTAAAACGGTGTAGATAATATAGAATATTGTAAAGGAAAATGGTACAATTGTAAATCTATATATATACATATGCAATTTTGGGCCATTTTTAGGGTCCAAAAATTGATGATTTTGAATGCCATAGTGATAGTGATAGACAGTTTGTCACAATAGCCCTCATCTTGAAGTTTCTATAGCTTAGAAGTTCATGCTCCCTAGGAGATTTGTAAGCCCAAACCAGTGAAGGTTTGATGTGTATACTGATAATGGAATGAATAACTCATATTTAGCTCTCTACTTTCTTGGTTTTTCATCCTAGTTATTGGTAATATTGTATCATTTGTTGCAATTTTGTCCTTTATTCAAGAACTTTTTGTTGGTTTATAAAATGAATCTCCTTACTTTTGCATATCTGTGATTGATAATCATGTATTTTTTAAGTAAGCTCTTATATTGTTCATGAATATTGTAGATGGTGTTGTATGCAAAGTGATTATAGTTAGATTCATTTCTCTACACCATATTTAGTATTTTTCGGTCTTTTGTCTTTTATTTCTATCTTGTCCTAATTGCTCAAAGGAATACCCTTATGTTTCAAAACCTTCTCACAACTAGCAGGCCCCTTGAACTAACAATCTCATGCCCAACTTATCTCATCCAATATCGGTGTGACCCGACTACAAGGAACTTGGGAGATAGGGGAACTCTCTCCCTTGTACTCTCTTTTAGGTGGAGTTGGTTGATGCTTCAGTACCTGGTGACATCTCATTCTCTGTTGTGTAGTGCTATACAAGAGCCACGCAGTGCAACAAGTTTTGTTAAGAATAACAGTCCACCAACACAACTGAGAGAGGGGGTGAATCAGTTGTGAGACAAATTATTAAACATTAAACATTATAAACCAAAAATTTAATCCAAATGATAACACAATAAATGAAACACCATAACACAATTCTTTGTTGTCAAGAAAACCTTGTTAAAGGTAAAACCCCGGTGGGAATTAACAACCACAAATAGTGAACTGGGAGTAGAGTATCCCTACTAAAATATTTATCCCTGTTAGGAGCTTATTAATGCAGTAAAGTACATAGTCCTTGTTAAAGGACATACCCTATTAGGATTCAAGAGAACAACGGGCTCATTTCCCAAGCACATTGCCTAAAGAAGGTTAAATCCACCTTCAGGACTTATTGTCTCAAATATAAGTGTATATGAAATATACAATCCAATGAACTATTTGATAGCAACTATCTTTGCTTGATCAGTTCCAATGAAGTCTCTTAATCACAACCTCTACTCTACATCCAGCAGACTTCGCACAAACAAGCTCGCAGCTTCCACACTTTGTTGTTACCACACACTCCATAAAAGAAAACAACTTTCTTTTATAAATGTTTACAATAAGCAATTAGGTCACCCAGTTAAGACTTACCCAATGCACAAATAATTACATAACCCATTGCTAAGATATACACGGTACCTATAACAACTAAACATCAATTACAACTCATCAAATATAATACAAGATCTGTAATCCACGCTCGCAATCCACAATACACACTCCATCTCTGAAGTCGTCCCGAAATAGGTCTTCTCCAGAACACACGCCACATCTGACATCACCAAGAGTCTTGCAGCCCAAGAATCATAACAAACATTACTCAACATGTCTTTTTCCATTCCTCAAGCTCGCATAACATGAATTGATATCGCACACAAGTTATCCTCAAAACTTAGATACTAACTTTGTCATATTTCAATGTGGTTGTCTAGTACCTAGTCTTCACTAAAACAACTGTAACTTACTCCATCTCAAATATTAAGCCAAGAAACCTTAGACATAAGTTCACAACACATCCCTGTACACATCCTCATCTTCACGTGTTTTGAATAAACTATACAGTACCCTTACACTTATCTCAGTCATCTAAGCAACAGTAATAACTAGTTTGTTCTGTCTCAATAGAAATATACGTTAACATCAGTGACAAAACATGAATGTCAACAACAACAACAGAAACCAATTCCAACAATTTTTTGCAGTAGATATTTCATATCTGAGATAGATGATTTATGTAGAGCAGAGTTTAAGGGAAACCAATGATTCTAGGGTTTCAGATATTTGTTTGTAATAACATGGAACTGTAATCAAGCATAGTTTGATGATATTATAGTCAGTTCATCATATTTAGATCATTGTGTTGTTCATTATAAGACAGTGAGTATTTGTATAAGAGTTGTAGTCCTAATTGTATTGAGCAGTGAGCTCTAGGCAGTGTGCCTGAATGCAAGTGCATTCCCAACATATGTAAAAGACAATATTTTTGCAGAGTATTGGCTTGTGGGTTTCATCCCCATCATGGTTCATCCCCTAATAGGATTCACACGATAAAAAAAATTTAGTGTGTTATGGTTGAGTTCTTATTTACTTTGTGATCATGCATTTTTCTTTTCAGTTTAAGCTTTAAGTTATTTGTGAATGATTCAATAAGGTTAAAATTGTTAGAACATTCATAGTCTTTCTTCTTATTTCTTCTAAACAAAGAATAGGAATTATATTATTTATCTTTGGTTTTGTACCACTACTTACGACAATGATTAGATTTTTCCAAGAATCAGGAAAAGAGAAAAGCAATAAAATATATGTATCTTCATCTTCAATAGTAATATCTATTTATACAAGTTGACTTATAATCAAATTAATTTAGCATTCAAATATCCACCAATAGAATCATCATCCCTCATTTTAAAATAATGCAAACATATTTATAGATATATCTGATTAAAAAACTCATAGTTTGATAGATTTCACCTATTTTCCTTCATAGCCTCTATTTAGTGCCTTTTATAAGGACATTCAGGAGGACGGATTCAATGAGACACAATTGAATGGTTCCTTATGCCTTCTTTTCTAACCTTTTCCAAACATAATATAACAAAGTAGAATACTCTAGCTTTGTATCTAATAAAACTAGCAACCATTGATCTCTCTCTTCAAGGAGATCTTCACCTTTTAACTTTCACGTCTCATAACTACTACCTTTGAAATTCTTAATTTCCTCATAAGAGGTGAAGGATATGGTATACAACCTTTTAGATATAAATCTATAATACTCTAGCTTTATATCTATTGAAGAGACATCATTGTTCTCTCTTCAAGAAGATCTTCAACTTTCAACTTCCACATGCCATAACTAGTGCCTTTGAGCTCCTCAATTTCCTCACAAGAGGT
Organism: Thuja plicata; assembly: GCA_018584345.1. Taxonomy (NCBI): domain Eukaryota; kingdom Viridiplantae; phylum Streptophyta; class Pinopsida; order Cupressales; family Cupressaceae; genus Thuja; species Thuja plicata. Next base: position 719,329 of record MU227243.1, read on the forward strand.
GAAGGATATGGTATACAAGCTTTTACAAAACTAAAAAAAAAACCACTAAGAAAAAAGCTCCCACTACTTCACCAAAACCTTCAACACTTTTAAGAGACAGGAGTCCCTTCCTCAATAGAGTTGTTAGCTCTGATACCAAATGTTGTAAGACAAGGTGAAGAAAAATTGCAATATGAGCTTAAATTAAAAGTCAGTACAAATCTAAAACCAAAGATTAACCTTTGATAAAGTGATTGCAAAATCAAAGCAAGATGAAGAAAATCATTGCACATGGAACACCAGATTTACAAGAAATCCCTTTAGCAAATAACTCCACCATAGAAAAAGAGGAAAGTATATTACTAATCCAATGAAGATTACAATAGCAACAACTTCTCTATAAACCCCTATAAATCCCAATGACACTGTTGCCCTAGATAGATAAATAAGAATGAATGAAAACCTCTAGCTCAAGACCCCAATTTATAGAAACTTGTGAGGACGAATACCACTATGGTATCACCAAACAATAGGCATCAAAACCACCTTGAAAAATTACATCAAACTCCCATAATAGCCTTGCTTCTTACAACTATCATATGGCTTCTAGCTAATTTGGACACTCCTAGACTAATATACAAATCTTTGTAGTAAAAGCTTATCAAAGGAACACATAATGACTGTGATAATTGTCATACATACACTTACAACTATTGACAAGAACCCAAGCACCTCAAAATAGGAGATTCCAAAAGAAACATCTAGCTCTTTAGTCATTTTCCCAAAGGACAAATAGTAAAAGGAACTACATCGTTAGATGGTCTCTTTCACCATCATTGATTAAAAGGTTTACACTTTTATTGGTAAATTACAAATAACATTAGGAAATAATTAATTAAAGGATTTGCAAGGTAAGCGACACCTATCCTCAAATTTATAACCGTCCAACTTCATTGACATACCAAGGACCCATTGACTTGTTTTTATGTTGAATTATTCATTCGTTATGGAAAATTCAATAATTCTATCTATAGTTTTATTAAGAAACAACAGCTTTAAGATGGTAAGGTGCAAATTTATTCAAGTTGCAAATGGCCAAGGAATCAGAGGTTTGAGGGAGATCTTTGATTCCTCCCTTTTATGTTAGTAGATTTTCCTTTGTCATTTTGCCCCACCATTACATTGTTGAACCATTTTGTATGAACAAACAAATATATTATTTTCCTTTTCATGCTAGGAAAGGACATAATATCTTGCATGTAAGATCCTTACGTCTCCTAAAGGTTAATACCTTGTCCTGTGTTAGTAATAACAGAGAGGGGGGGGATGAATCAGTGGCCTCAAAAATTTATTCTTTAATCACTAACCACCAATCAAATACATCTCAGATTATTAAGTCCCTACAAGATGCATACCATAAAATACTAATAATGATTTAATTGTCTATCATTTTTCCTTGCCTGTCCTTATTCTCCTTGATTACCGATAAGTAGTAAAACTATTTACCGATACTCAGTAAATATGCAGAGTATACCAATCAATCCAGAAATGCATATGTGAAATATAAAATAGTAAAGTAACAAACCATACACACATAACACATGGATTTTAACGTGGAAACCCTGTTAAGGGAAAAACCACTGGGACCAGTACCCCAAATTTTCACTCTTCTGAAGTGAGCCTTGTTAGGAGCCAACCCTGTTAAAGGTTACAAACACACTTTTAAGTTTGACCTTGTTAGAGGATTTTATAGATAGAGGTTGTCACTTAGTATCGGGCATCTATTTGCTACCATCCTTGAATCAGCCTCCTTCTTAGACTGTCAACAGGCTTTAGGCAAATCTTTCTACCATCCTTGAATCAGCCTTCTTCTTAGCCTATCAATAGGCTTTAGGAAATTTCAATGCTACTTACATGAATCAACCTTTTTGGCACTCCTTAGGATGTACCTCAATATATAGAAGATTGTTAAGTCTTGCTCTGTTAAGAGACTTGATGCTTCAATGGTTAAACTAAAACACTATGACCTATTTCTAATGCAACTTGAATTGCAGATTTTTAGATCTATTTAAGTACATTACCTCTCTGATCAATGTATCAATTCAATTCTTTGTTCTCCAAACTTTCTGCTCTGTGATGTTGTGCTTCACTGTTCGTCGGTGTCTGCGGAATTCTTTAGCTCTTCTTCAGCTTGATTGATCAGGACTGTATGAATTTCTTCATCGGTTTCTCTTCAGCATCCTCTTTATATTCACTCCCCTTCCCGTGTATGTGATTACAGAAAAGAATTATACTTGTCTCTTATATAGACATGATATTCAATGTTTCTTGATTCGTGATTCTTTACATGAAAAATAATCCATCCAATCTGATTTAAAGCTTTAACTCTTGATTTATCTCATAGTTATCTTCTTGTCAATTGTACAAATCTTCTTTAAATCATTTACTTAACTCTGGTCGAATAAAACAAATAAAATAACTAGTTAAGTCTATCCTTAAGCTCTACCAGCTATATATTTTGTCATTTTCTGAACTTTCTATTCTGTCGGTCAACTCTGCAGTTAGTTGTCGGTAATAACTGCCAGTTCTGTCGGTGTGACTCCAGTCAGCTTCGGGATCTCCGTCTGTCGGGCATCATTGGATTTTGCTCGTCGGGCAGCTCTATTTTCAGCTCGTCGGACATCTTGTATTTTTCTTCGTCAGGCAACGCTGTCTTCTGCTCGTCAGGTATCACTGTGACTTTTTTTCTTTGTCTTTACCGAAGGTGTGCACTCTGTCGGTGTTGTCTATCACTTAGTGAATACTTGACTTTTATGCATTGATTGAAAGCATAATTTTTGTTCCATTGATTCTCTAAAGTCTTTGGCATTATGTACATGACCGTACAGATGATATCAAGTTAACATCAATGAAAATACAAACCATTAACTGATTTAATGTCTTACATCATCTTCAACTTAACATTATCAAACATTCAATCAGTTACATGTCATTAATCTCTCCCTTTGGCATTGATGGCAACATACAATATTATCATACTATACTATTTCTAATACAATATGAAATACAATTGTTGAGATTCATCAGATTACCAAATAATTTATTTTGATAACCGATAAAAATGTCTAACCACCGGTAAGCTCCATGTTAGCTTAGATTTGATTCTTGCAGCTTTCTATGTTTCTTGTACTGATGTGTTGTGTTCTCTTCTTGTGTCAATTTCTCTTTTTTGACTGTTCTTCTTCTTTGATGTCTCTGTCTTTTGTCAGCAACTTTCCCTTTGTATATGATTCCTTCATACAAATTCTCTCCCTATGGATATGATCTCTCCCTATTTGGAGTAATGTGATAATGAATAATTTCTTGTGATAATATGGATACATTCTCTCCTTTTGACAACAATGCCAAACAAATGTTTTACAAATATTTGACATTCATGTCAAACAATTATTTTCTTCTATCCATAATATATTCCTTGAATTTCCCTTATCCACCAGCAATACAACAATATGCTCTATGCTCGGTTCTGATATATACCTTTCTGTATATAGATATAGCTTTGAAGTTCATCATTTTTCTTGCATCAACATGAATGATATTCTAATAATATATAGGTTGATGCAGCCTTCAGTCTTTTACTGACCGGTAGACAAGGTTTGACCCCTAGTCCCTTTCTCAAGTACTCAAATGTATCCTTGGGCAGTGGCTTTGTGAAGATATCAACCAATTATTCTTTTGATTGCACATACTCAAGTATCACCTCTTTTTCTTGAACTTGTTCTCTTAAATAAAGATACATGATTACAATGTGTTTAGTCTTGGAATGCATGACTAGATTCTTGGAAATGTTTATTGCACTAGTGTTATCACAATAGATAATCATTGGTTCTGAGATCTTCATATTCATACCTTCCAACAACTGTTTGATCCATGCAATATTTGAGCAATTTGCAGTAGCAACAACATATTCTGCATCTACAGTAAACTGAGAGATGCATCCTTGCTTCTTGCTAATCCATGTGACAAGTATGTCACCCATAAAGAATGCTCCTCCAGTTGTGCTCTTTCGGTCATCAATATTTCCAGCCCAATTGGCATCGGTAAACACTTTTAGTTCAAATTTGCCTTCTCTTCTATACCATAAGCCAAATTCCTCAGTATTCTTCAGATATCTTAAGATTCTTTTTACAGAAGTCATATGTGATTCCCTGGGGTTAGCAGAAAAATTAGCAACAATTCCTACTGCATGTTTAATATATGGTCTAGTGTGTACAACATACATGAGTTTTTCAATCATTGATCTATACAAAGTCTGATTTGCCTCTGTTGTCTTGTCTTCCTTTATTAATTTGCATCCAGTAGCCATCGGTATTCCAACTGGTTTGGAATCTTCCATCTTGAATATTTTCAGGACCTCTTTGATGTATTTGGACTGTGTAATGAAAATACCTTCACTTTGTTGAATGATCTGTAGAC